>PVJS01002104.1:0-88213 GCA_004027185.1 Glis glis | reverse complement strand
TCAACTCCAGATGGATCAAAGACCTAGAAATCAGACCAGAGACCTTGCAGCTACTCAAAGAGGGCATAGGCCCAACACTTCAACACATAGGCACAGGTAAAGACTTCCTCAACAAGACCCCAAAGGCACAGGAAACTAAAATGAGGATTAATACGTGGGATTGCATTAAACTAAAGAGTTTTTGTGCAGCAAAGGAAACGATCAAGAACCTCAACAGAGAGCCGACAGAATGGGAGAAGATTTTTGCCAGCTACCCCTCTGACAGAGGACTCATATCTAGAATAAAAAATCATTTCTTTTTTTGAGTCTCTTACCAGACCTATTGTACCGCACTGCCCTTGCATCTGGGGGTTCCTAGGCTTTCCCAGTGGGATTCAGAGGCAAGATCGCTATTGTATCTTGACTACTTTCGGGTAAAACCTTGAAAGCATTTTCATCTTTAGAGAGATAGAATAAAACTGGTATGACTGAGAATAATATCAGAAATGAGTATCTGATTAGTGAATTATTTAACATAGCTAACATTAAAATAAACAACTGATATTTAGACTTTATTTGTACTATAAGCATGTTCAATGATCTGAATAAATCCTAGAAGTTTGATTCCATAAATAAGGCTTGGGATTCCTTGTCGAATAGCTCTTGTTAGTGCAATGGAAGAAAAATACCTTCTGTTAGTGGAGTTAGTAGGCAGGGTATTTGAAGTAGTGTTTTGGAGCAAGACAGACCTGGACTGGAGTCCTGGCAGTGCTATTCAAGGACGAGTTAGCTTACATCAGCTATCTAACCCTGTTCTTGGAATCCTCCATCTATCTCCTCACCTGTACAATGGGGGTTCCAGAGCACAGGTACCTCCTATTTGTTGTGGGGATGACGTAAGCTCATGTAGGAAAAGCATTCAACCAAGGTGCTTCTCATGGTGAGTGTTCAGCCCACTCGGAGTAGCTTTTATTATTAATTCTTCAGAGCAACATAAGGAGCCTGAAATGCGAGTTTTAATTTAAAGTTGGACAAATGTCAAACACACACCTGAAGAGCTTTCCAAATCACTAAATAATAGCCCACTGCCTCAGAAAGAAGCTGGCGCATACAGCAGAAAGCCCGGGGGGATGGCAAAACTCTGGGATTTGATTTAGAATCCCATCACAGGTGCTTCTTGAACCATTCTCCAAGAGCGGGTCATGAAAACAGGAAATTACACAAAAACAAAGGAATTTAAAGTCATTTCAAGTAATCTTTAAAAATTCGTGGACACTTGTTCTTACCACCTCCCTGTCCTCCCCATCCCCCAGCGTGTCTCTAGTCTCTAGATGTCCGTTTCATCTTGACTTCCTGGACCTCCAGATGCACACTCCTGGGGTGTACTGGACATCTCATTATCCAAGTTCCAAGTCACAAGCAAACTCACTCCCCAAATCCACTCCTCCTAGATCCCGGTATTTCCAGAGAAACACCTCCTTTTTCTTTACCTTCTCCCATCCAGTAGGCTAAAGAATCAATTTTACTTCTGAAAACTTCTCCCATTAATCCTCCTCTTTATCCCTCTGCTTTTCTTCTTCCCAAGCTACAAATGCCACTGGGCCTTGGCTTGAAAATTGCTGGTCATCCTCCAATGCCTGAAGAGGACAACTACATTTCAACATGGCACTGGGCGTCCACAGTTATGACCCAGCTTCGTACCGTCATCTTTAACCTGGTGCCCCCAACTCCCATGCACTCTAGACTTCAGCCACACCAAAAGATGCATCGTAACAAGTCTGTTCATGGAGTCATGCCTCCGTGAATGCTGTGAAAAACTCCAAATGGCTTTTCCTGTTCTTCCCCACCCAGTCTACTCTCGCCAACTCCTACTCACCTTCTAACCACCTCCCTAGGAAATCTGTTCTAACATCCCTTCCATTACTTTGTGCATTTGTGAACATATTCATATACTTGGGGTATATGCGTATCATACATATATTCTTACACACAAACATGCACACACACACACACACACACACATATGTGTTTTCAATATGTCTCCTCCCCAAAAAAGAATGTGAATTCCTGGACATTTGATACTGGTATACACAGTTTTGTTTTGTTTTGTTTTGTTGGTACTGGGGATCAAACCAAAGACCTGGCATATGCTAGGCAAGCGCTCTACACCCCCAGCCAGAGATATTGCTCTTCATATCTCCAGAGTATAAATGAGTGCCTGGATATCAGTCATATTTGTGGGCAGAAAAAAATAAATTGAGACTGGAAATGTTTTAGCAACATGAGAGAAAAAAGATAAAGAATAAGAAGTATAAATTGACTTTGATGTTATTTTTAATACATTTATTTATTTATTGTGGTACTGGGGATTGAACCCAGGGGCATTTTACCTCTGAGCTACATCTCCAGCCCTATTTTTTATTCCTTATTTTGAAACAGGGTCTCACTAAGTTGAGGAGGGCCTCACTAAGTAGCTGAGGCTGGCCGCGAACGTGGATCCTCCCGTCTCAGCCTCCCAAGTGCGCCACCATGCCCAGCTAATACACTCATTTATAAAAAAAAAGAGTAGAAGGATGTGACTCTTATATCCTACACAGGAGATTGCTTTATGAGATCCTAAAACCATCCCATGGACAATCCAGCCCATTTTCCACACTTCCTTCTAAAAACGAAGTCATACTGTATCACATATCACTCATCCCCCAAATAAAGGAATCCAGTAACATTTAGTGAACATTTAGTGCCCCAGGGTCTTTGCACTTGCTGTCTACAAAGTTAAAAATAATCAGGTATTTTGTTCTGATTTGTTCAACACTGAGGCCTAACATCTAGAATAGAGCCTGACACACAGTAAGTCATTCAACAAATCTTTGTTAAATGAATGCCCTACCACCTTTTCCAAGGTCAAAGTAATGAGTGCTGTGAGCATTTTAAATGATAAACTTAAGGTTCCTCCTGCCATGTTGACTCTGTTTTCTGAACAGATTCACAGTTTGCAAAAGTGCACACAGGCCAGTGTCTACACTGATGCGTGTGAGGCCAGATCCCTCCATGGAAAACAACCTGCACACTTTCTGGAGGGGCGTTAGCCCTCGCGGGATGTGCCTCTCCGTGGCTCAGCTGTGCCATGGGTCTGTGTTGACCACAGATGAATGAAACTCATTTCATGATCACATCTTTCTTTTTAGTTTCTGGTGTTCAAAATGATTAAACAAACATACCAAGATGTGTAGGATTCTGTTTCTCCTACAATACAATTACATGCTGGGTCATGAAGCTTTAGAAGATTCAATTCAGCAAACACATTTTAAAAAGATTATAAAGAAATAATCTTCAGAGTGTTCCCCAAATACCTCCTTTAGCATCACTCTAGTGCTCTGTCAAAAAAAGTACAAATTCATTTGGGCATGGTGGTGCATACCTATAATCCCAGATACTGGGGAGGCTGAGGCTGAAGGATTGCAAGTTCAAGGCCAGCCTGGGCAACTTAGTGAAACCCTATCTCAAAAATTAAATAAAATAAAGCTGGGCATGGTGGTGCACACCTGTAATCCCAGTACTTGAGAGGCTAAGACAGGAGGATCACGGGCTTGAAGCCAGCCTCAGCAACTTAGCAAGATCCTCAGCTACTTTGTGAGAACATATTTCAAAAGAAAAAATAACAAAGAGCTAGGAGTATATCTCACAGGTAGAACACCCCTGGGTTCAATTCCCAGTACCAAAACAGTAAAATAAAATAAAAAATCAAAAGGGCTGGGGATATAGCTCAGCGGTAGAGAGCTTGCATAGCATGGGCAAGGTCCTGGGTTCAATCTCTGGCAATAAAATGAAATATAATAAAATAAATAAAAAGTACAAATTCCTGGGCCCTATCTGGACCTCAGGATGGGGTCTGGTAGTGTATCACTTAATAAGCTCCCCAAGTAATTCTAATGCACATCAATGTTTAAGAAACTCTAACCTTTTTTGCACCTTCCAAATGTATCTGATTTACAGAGAACACACTCGATGGTTATATTTTTTAAAATGTAAGTTTTGAATGCAGATGTCTTTTGGGTAAAGTATCATGAAGTCTGAAACTGACTTTCAAATGATTCAGCAAAAAGATCTGTATCTTTCTCTCTTCATATATAATAGATGAGGCAAATGTGGTGAAATTGTAGCAATTGGTGAAACTAGGCGGTTATTCTTTCGTTGGGCTATTTTTCCAACTTCTCTGTATGTTTGAAAATTTTCCTAAAAAGAAGTTGACCAATGCAAGCTTTGATTCACCCTGCAAGGATTGCAGTTATATGACAAAGGAAAAATAAGTTAAAATAAAATGAAGCAAGACCCACAAGGTAATGGTCTGACCAAATGGTCAGAGGGAGGACCAACGAGGCTTAGGCGATTTCTCCCTGAACTGGCTATTAAGACAGCTTTTCTCCTGAGGGGCCTGCTCAGTGTGTTCCGGGAATCGCTTATGATGCCCCAACAGAACTTCTTCCCAGCGGTCGGTCATGGAAGTAGCTCAGCTCAGGACTCCAGGCGTCAGCAAAAATGTGTAGTTTCCAAATGCACTTGACATTTTTCAAGCACAACTCAATTGCTCTCAGAATTGGCCACTTGTGCCTCCGAAAGGAAAGGCAAATGAGGGGCCCCCAAAGGGCTGTCCTTGGAGTTTGCTAACACTTCAAGAGATCCAGAAAACCAGTCCTTGAGGTTTTAGGAAAAAAAAATAAAAGAGGAACTGGCATGCTTCTTTCCCTTCCTAGCCAGGTGGGGATCAGGGGCTTGGCACACTTCAGGGCACAGGAGAGGGGCTCAGGAGGGAAGAGTATGATTAAGGGAGGATGGTCCCTCTGTGCTCGGCTCTGGATCCTGGGACCTAGTGATTTCCTAGGAATACAGTGATCATCACTCACCCTAAACTATCCATCTTTTTGGTAAATGTCATCACTTTTCCTCAAGTGAAAACAAAAATGTTTAATAAAAACTGAGAGAGCGTACCTAACAGCCGCTCTCCCATGCGCTTTACATGACAGCAAGGATGTGGATTTGAGACTGAATCTTGGTAAGCCAGGCTTTGACTTCAAATTGGCTTAGAAAATTAAGGGCACCCACTTTCTCTGATTAAACCACCATGGAGGATTTTAAAAAGGAGTCTAACAAATGAAAAACTCAGGCACAGCATCCAGGCCCGAAGAGCCCCCCAACTGAAAGTACTGTGAATTTTTATTTTGCTCTGATAATACAGAAGCTCGACTAATCTCCATGGGAGCTTTGAGAAATCATTGTAGCTGCCTCAACTATCTGAGTCCCCCACCCCCAGAGAATTCTTTTCCTTTTTTCCTCCCCTTGAATCAATTGCAAGTAAACTCAGTCATTAACCTCAAACTCTACCAAAGCCACAAACAAACACACAAAACCCTTAAACACCAAGTACTATTTTTCAGCCTGCCACTAACCAGTGGGATCCTAAGAAGAGGTTTCCCTCTTTGCTGTTGGTTTGGCTTCATTCCCAGGGGGGAAATCCCAGCAGGGCGGCGACACAGAAATGCACTACACAAATAATTGTGCTGCCTCGACTCCAAAGGCCAAGTGTTTCTTCCCCCCACTTTCCTCTGCACCCCACTATCTTATCATGGTGTACCATTCAGCTAGCCAGGATGACAAATGACCAACAGCACAGATGTGCTCTTCTCCTTTGCTGTGATCCCTTTGCTGCAGCAAGCCCTCTCGTGGAAACATGCACATCTTGAATGCTTCCACCATGGCACCCAGTACAAAACAGCAGCTCCGGTTATCACGCAGTCCAGGTGTTGACTGTTGTTTTACCGAGTAAATTGATCGCTCCAGTCAATAGACTCACAGGTATTCAGAGATGTGGGTGAAAATACCCTATTAATCCCTCAGATATGTTTCATACCTTACAGGGAGTGGCTGAAATTTGAGAAAAAGCCAGAGAAAGCATAAAGGCAGGAACAGGCCAGGAACGGGGGTGTGGTGCTCAGTGAGGGAGATCAGGTTTGCTATAGAAAACTGGAGAAGCCATCACATCTCGCTGGTCCTGGTCGTGCCCTTTGCAGCATCGGTTTATTGTCTCTGAAGGAGTAAGTGTAATAAAGAGAAAGCCCATAAAGAGTACCGTAGCATGTAAAGTTACTGTAATTAGGTTTTCAGGAGTTATAATAAAGCATTTAGCTGGAGAGAGGTTAAGTAACCACTATGCTTTCTGGTACCGTCTTTATAGTCTTCAATATGAGAAGGAATGGTGGTGGTCTAGGGAAAATTTGATGGGGAGAGAAACAGAGAGAGATAGAGATGGGTGTGGAGAGAATGAGAAAAGAGAATGAGAGAAGCACATGGGATGAGGAAGAAAGAGAGAGAATGAAAAAGATGATGCTGGACGCTGTGCTGCCCAGCTAGGCAGTCTTTTAGTGTTCTATCTTTATTTTCCTGTTTGCAAATGTAAAGTGAACACATTTCAAAAAATCAAGTATCTACATTTAAGAAAATAGAAAGTAGTCAGGTGTGGTGGTACACGCCTGTAATCTCAATACTTGGGAGGCTGAGACAAGAGGACCACAGGTTCAAGGACAGCCTCAGCAACTTAGTGAGACTCTCAACAACCTAGCAAGACCCTGTTTCAAAACAAAACATAAAAAGGGCTGGGTGGTGTAGCTCAGAGGTAGAATGCCCCTGGGCTCAATCCCCAGTACCAAATAAAAAATAAATAAATAAATAAAAATAAATAAATAAATAAATAAGGCAAAGGTCTATGCTCTTGAGAGATAGACTAGTAAACATTTGATGTTTATAATCAGACTCTTTTTAATGCATAGAAACATTCCTTTATCATCATTATTATTATTTATTTAATCATTTTGAAAACAAATAGGACCATATCCAAGAAGGCAGTTGATTGGGACTTTGACAACCAAGGTCTGGCTCCTGTACTTATCACTCCAAGTGACTTAATATCTCTAGGAGGCAGACCAGGATATTACCTACTTCTTGGGCTTGTTGGGGGGCTCTGGGCGAGTTTATTCACCTGAAATGCGAGTTTATTCACTGAGACTGACATTCTGTGATTGGTCAATAAATGTATTAATTGACTGAGGGCAGAAGCCATATGTATCTTCTCTTTACTATATTTCTATGACCTAGTATAGCACCCAGCTCATTTTAAATATTTGTGGAATGTGTGTGTTCTAATTAACACAATAACAATGCATTACAGCCCCCCCCTACTCCCAGTAATTTCATTAGGAAGAAAGGGGGTTGGGGATACTGCTAATGTGCTTGTTCTCTTCTTCCAGTTGGGAATTTATACTGGGGTTGAGAAGTGAACTGCAGCATTTAAAATAAAACTCAAAGAAAAAATTATTTTAAATTGCTATTTCCCAAGTTTAAAAAACAAGAAGCCCATAACCCAATTAGTCTAATTAAAGGTCCATTCCGCATCACAGTTCCCCAAGCTTAGACTCAAACCAATTTTGATTCAATGAAAAGTAGGTTTTCAAGGTTTCTCATCCCTGAACCTTTCAGCTCAGAGGGGACTGTCACTACATCTGCATTTGCAATGAACAACAGGAAAATCCTCTATTTTGCCCTCTTCAAAATTTGCAGCGGTACCAAAAATACTCACAGCTGGAATAATTAGCAACTCAATTTATTGCCTTCCGTTTTCTAAATAGAAGCTTCGACTCTTGATATTTAAATAGTGTCACACTGTGATATAACATAGCATTTTTCATGGTAAAACATTTTTTTTTCTTCATGAAATGATACACTGCTCAGTGTGACAGGCAAGGTCTCCCGAGGTCACCAATGAAACGTGGTGTTTTGTGAGAAAATCCATTTCAGAGTCTTTGGGAGAGAGGAGGAGTCTTTTTTCTCCCCTTGAGTTGTTAACTTGTTGACTTTTTTCCAAGTTAATTGGGTAGGAGTCTAGATATATATAGTAGGGGAAAAAAAAACAAAGACTTGTGACTTTGACTTCCAATTTGACCTTGAATTCACCATGCGCTAGACTATGGGAGTGTAGAGACAGCCACTCCAATGGACTCGCGTTTGTGTTCCCTGGCAGCCAGGGATAGATGAAGAGAGAATGCGCACCATCAGATCCGATCAAGAAGCAGAACGATTCTCCCATCACATTTATTCAGAGAGTCGGAATTTTCGAGCTGGAAGAGACCTTAAGGGTATGTCCCTTTATCATATTCTGCTCCGTGTTATTACATTTCTCTTGCCTACTTGTCTCATCTTTCCAGTGAAATTACCAAGCCAGGCCCTCTATCTTTTGCTTCCTAGTATCTTTCACTGTTCCTAGTAGGGGCTTAAAAATGTCTACAGAAGGAAAATGTAAATTAAAATAGCGAAGTAAATATACACGTTTTGGATCCAGACATACCTCGATTCCAATCTCTATTTTACCAGGAATGGTGCGATGTTGGGAACGGAAGGCAAGTAATCTCCCTGGGCCTCAAATGCCTCATCTAAGAAGAGGGGATAAAACCAATACCCACAGCACAGAACTGCTGGAAGGGCTGAAAGTGAACATGCACACAAACCATGAGCTCAGAAGCAGGCCCACGGGGCGAGTTTAATATACCTGTGTACCGTATTGCCTCTGCCTTAATAGCAAATACAACGTCTAAAATACGAAGCTAAAAGAACAGGAAGTCAAGAGTCAACCAGTGACCACTGAGCATGGACCTGTAGCACCACGTGGTGCTAGATGCAAAGGAAATTTCTCATCAGAGAGGCAGAACAAATGAAGAAAGATCAAGTCCAGGCAAGTCAACAAATCCATGACACAATTATAAAACATGGGAGGTACCATGAAGGAGATGAAGGATTGAGAGAGAAAAATGCAGGACTACATTAATGGAAATCCAAGGATTAACCTGGGAGGAGCGGTGAAAAGAGCATACCAGACAGAGGAAGCAGCATGTGCAAGCACCTGCAGGGTGGGGAAGACCTGCTTTTTGAGGATGTGAATGGATGGTGTGCTGGAGCAGTTATCCAGGGCCCAGTAGCAGGAAGAAGAGGTAGGCATGATGAGGGTACATCATTTATGGCTTGGCGGGGATGGGATCTGGATTTCAGACCAACAAAGGGCCTTAACTCCTTCCTTTCTTTGAGTTAGGAAGCACAGTTAGGAAGATCCCATGTGAGAAACTCCTGGGGCAGAAGAGACACACGAGGCATGGAATCCTGGCCTCGGTGATGGAAAAGCTTGGCTCTCTTCTTTGACCTCCGCCTTCAGGGTTTTGTTGTTTTATGCTCAGAATATTCCATCCACCTCCCAATATTGCACCCCTGATTCCATCTATGTTAGGATGCAGCTGGGCATCTCAAACTTCATATGACCAAGACGTGACTCGACTTTTACTCCAAACTTTCCTTCCCCTCCAGACCTCACCGTATTGGTTAAAGAAGCCACCATGTACCCAACCGTACAAACACTGGCCCCAGGAAGCAGACTCTGTGAGGAGAAATCTGCATTCAGGAAATTTATAAGCAAGTGCTGTTGGGAACACCCCTAGGGTGAAGGAAGCAGGCTGGGTGGAGCAAGAGGCTGTACTGTGCTACTGTTGCAAAGGGGCCTTGGTCAATCTCATGGGAAGTTCTAGAGATGGACAGTTCTGCAGAGGTGTTCCAACGTGGGCTGAAGGGCTGGACCTAGAGGTGCACCCTCACATAGATCAACCACTGGACACGGGCTGTTCCCGGGGAATTCCTTGGGAGAGGTGGCTCTCTCCAGTTGAAGGCTAGACTTACAGAGGGATTGGGTTGAGATCTGTTTTCTATGCTCTAGTTCTGGAGGTGACATGTGGGTGGGCGCTATGCCATCTACCTCACTGGGCTGCAGCAGGGTTCCTGTCTTCCTTCATACCTGATCCACATTAGTTGACTTGCTCTTGGCCTTCAATGGATATCCATTCTTTCTTAGCATTTACACCTCTACACCACCTTGTGCCCAGCCTGCTGCACACAGCCACCTCTGAAAGGTCTGTGCTTCCACCTCTGCCTTTACCCCCTTCTCTACACAGGAGCCAGTCACTGTCTACAAACACAAGTCAAATCACAATATGCCCCTCTCGGAGTCTCCCGATTCCTTCTATCCAGTTCTTGCTGTTGCCCACCGGGCACCTCATGGTGGTCAGTGGGGTCTCTTTCTAGCTCCATGTGCTCTGCTCTTGAGGATTCCACTATACTTTGTGCTGTTCCTGAGGGAGCCCAAGCTCCTCCCACTTCAGGGTAGTCCCACGACGTTCCCTTCAATCTGGAAGGCTCTTTCCTCAGATCTTTGCATGGATCCTCTTTCTCAGGTCTTTCAAGTCTCCTGTCAGCTTTCACTTCCTCAGAAAAGCTTCCATGACCGCCCTTCTCATCCCACCATTTAATCACCCCACTAGTCCACAGCCAGTGATTGGTAGATGGTGGGGGAGGGGCTGGAAAGGGACACAGGGACAACTTGTTTAACACAAATCCCTTTCAGTAGCTACTTCATTTGTTCCCTGTTTATCTTCTACTTTCCACAGAGGCAGCATGATCCATGAGGGTCAAGATTCTGCTGTCTTCCTCAATCCTGAATCTCCAGCCCCTGGAAGAGTACCTGGTATAGTGGTGCTCCATCAACTTTCAATAAATGAAGAAAAGGTATGAACTAACCTAGATCTCAAAAAAATATAGTGAAACATCATTTTATACTATTTGTGGGAGGTGAGACATTTTAAATTTTTCTATCTGCTCTCAGATGCAGTAATTCTATTTAGTTGCCCTGATATGTCCCCGCTGAGGGGAAACAAGATCATGTTCTCCTTAATCCTGCACATGGTTATATTAAATCCTTTGTGAAGCCAGGCGTGGTGGTGCATGCTTGTAATCCCAGTACTTGGGAGGCTGAGACAGGAGGATCACAGGTTCAGGGTCAGCCTCAGCAACTTAGTGAGACCCTGTTTCAAAATAAAATAATAAAATAGGGCTGAGGGTGTAGCTCGGAGGTAGAATGCTCCTGGCTTCTATCCCCAGTACTACAAAAAATAAATAAATAAATAAAAATAAATCCTTTGTGAAACCTTTCTCTTTCTATTCTGAGGAGTCTTTTGGCATGTTTTGTGGGAACCTCTCATTTTCTTGATCTTTTTTAAAAATAAGAATTTTCAACTTTTCAGCCGGGTGTGGTGGCGCACGCTCGTAATCCCAGTACTTGGGAGGCTGAGACCAGCCTGGTTTGTGGCCCGCTTCAGCTACTTAGTGAGGCCCTCCTTAACTTAGTGAGACCCTGTTTCAAAATAAAGAATGAAAAATAGGGCTGGGGGTGTAGCTTGGAGGTAGAATGCCCCTGGGTTCAATCCCCAGTACTGCAAAAAAAAAAGAAAAGAATTTTCAACTTTTCTATCATTCTTGAGGTATGTCAGCAATAAGCACACTATTTCTACTGTAGACCCCCCAATGGCTTTGGAAAATAGCGGGATAATGCATTTTTAAAATTAATTTCCAAGGTTTTACTTAGTGATGCTGTGCATTTAGAAGCTCTGCCCTCCTTTCCTTCCACAGCAACCCAATGGGTTCATATATTCAGGCATTCATTTATGCTAATCTCTGGGCCAGCTCCTCATTTGCAACTGTGAGCTCAGAGATAATCTTTCTATAAGTCTGGAAGAATTTTCGGTAAATGTACTTGCTCCTTATCTCTCACTTCTCTGCCCACCTATAGAGCAGTTTATCTTCATAGGTTTGGTATCTCTGCAAACATGAAGATTTCATGGTGAATTTTCTCATCCAAACCACTTTTAGAAGAATAGGATCAGAGTGGTTTTCATCTCTGAAGAATCCTATGTTTACCCTCCTCCACCCAGAGAAGGATCCATTTATCTTTCACTTGTTTTCTTCACCTCTGTAACAAAGGAGCCCTACCTGATATACCTGTCTTTGTTTCCTTATCGTTGGGTCTTCAAGGACTTTACAAGAGTCGGAAGAGTTGAATTTCCCAAGGTGCCGAATGACGATCACGTTGACAGTCTTTTAGATGTTAACATAGTACATACTTGGACCCAGCTACCAGCATTAATCATTCACATGTTGGGACCTCAAAGTGAACCATCATGATGTGACTTCAAAGAAGTTAACCATCCCGAAGCATGTGTGGGGAGCAGATATTCTTTCCTAGTATTTTTCTTGGAAAAGACTGGACCAAGAGACTAATTATCCAGCCTAACTATCTTGCTGCGCTTTCCTTGAATAGACCTTTCATATTTAGAAGGGCATACGGATCTTCTAGCTGTTTTTAATTTATTAACTTAAAAAAGTTAAAAGAGATAAAACCCACATATTATGGAATTTATATTAAAGAGGACAGTTGAGTGGCATTTAGTGTATTCACAATGTTGTATGATGGCCATTTTTTTAAGTTCCAAAACACTTTACCACCCTTCCTACTCCTCAAAAACCCTATATCCATTAAGCAGTGATGCCCCTTTCTCCCATACTCCCACACCCAGCTCCTGGCAGACACTGACCTGGCTCCTGTCCTATGGATTTGCCTGATCTGGATATTTCATATAAACAGGCACATACAATATGTGAACGTATGTGTCTGCTTCTTTTTACCTACCCAGTTGTTTTTAAGTACATCCCCTTTGTGGCATGCATTCCTTCTTATGGCTAAAGACTATTCTATAGCATACAGGTAGCATTTTTTCTTTGTTCATTCATCCACCGATGGGCCTTTGGCTACTGTGAACAGCGCTGCAATGGACATTGGTGTACAAGCATTTGTCTGCGCACCAGCTTTCAGTTCTTTTGGGGACTGACCTCACTGAGGACTTTCTGGATCATATGGTAATTCTATGTGTAACTTTTTGAGGAACCTCTAACTGTTTTCTAAATGGAGAAAATGACAATCAACATTGAACTTCTCAGCAAGGTCAGATTCTGGTTGGCACTAAACATTTTTACCAGTCTCCTTGCATCCTACCCCTGTCCTCAGCTTGTCCTGAAAACTTAATGTATTACAAAAACAAGAGTATCACTGAAGAGCCAGGGAGCAGTGGTATCAAAAAGAGCAAGACCATTTCCTACCTTGCAAAATGTTTTCACATACCTGTTACAATTCAGATCTAGAATGCCCCCACCAAGAGCTCGTGTATGGAAAGCGTGGGCCCCGAGGCAGCAAGGGAGACATAAATGATCAGATCATGGGGGCTCTGACCTCATTGGTGGATCAGTCCTTTTGATGGATTAATAACTCGAATGGATTACTAAGTGGTAACTATAGGCAGGGGGCCCAGTTGGAGGAAGCAGGTCACTTGGGGACTCTGTCTTTCTCTCTGGTTCCTTTCTCTCTCTCTCTCTTTCTCTCTCTCTCTCTCTCTCTCTCTCTCTCTCTCTCTCTCTGCTTCCCAGCTACTATGAGCTTTCCCTTGCCACACCCTGCTGCCACGAGGCATCTGCCACGGAGCTGGCCCACCATGGACTGGGTCCTCAGAAACCAAGCTGAGGTAAAGCTTTCCTCCCCCAAGCTATTCTTGCCAGGTATTTTGAACACAGAGACAGAAGGCTAACTAACACAACACCTACCAAGCCAGCTTTCATTTCAGGAAAGAGGTTTTAGTGAGCGCCTAGGAGGGTCTATATGCTAGCAAAGCTACCTATCCATGACATATTTATGAAAAGATTTTTGTTGTTAGCACATATTCTGAGCACTCTATTATAAACAGCACTTATTCACCAGGCCCAAATATTGCTGACCTTGATGAATGAGTCCATCTGGGTATGGACAAATTTAAAAAGTTTAAGCTGAGAGAAAAATTATGTTTTGCTTCAGAAAGCAAAACCACAAAAACCTTCTAGGTAGGGGTTTGAAGAAATTCTGCGCTTCCTATTTTTGTCATGAGATGAGAGAGAATCTGAAATATGATATCTCACAGGGTGTTCATGGGTCACCGAGTGTCTTTGTATATTGCCCGCTTTAGGTAAATAAAGAGTTCCATGATCTTTGGGAAAGTTGGAGTCAAGGAAATTAAGGAGATTACTGTAGATCTGCACAAGACTTTACTATTTAAATATCCTGAATATCCCAGTACTGTATAACATTTATCATTCTATTCATTTATTTGACCACATAAGTTTATTTATTTTGTTTTTGGGGGGTGCTGGGAATTGAACCTAGGGGCATTCTACCTCCGAGCTACACCCCCAGCCCTAATTTTTATTCTTTATTTTGAAACAGGGTCTCACTAAGTTGCAGAGTCTCACTCCAGCTGAGGCTGGCCACGAACCTGGATCCTCCGGTTTTAGCCTCCCAAGTACTGGGATTATAAGCCTGTGCCACCATGCCCAGTTTAGGTTTTTTTTTTTAACTGCTCCTCTTTCCCAGCTGTAACATTGGTATTCCATGTTGTTTTTCATTTGAGAAATGAAGTTCTAATTCATTTCTATTTTCTAAAAAAGTACACCAAATCCCAGAAAGAAATTAAATAAGCAAACAAAAAACCCCAATAATAATTATTTTTCTACATTTTTGTAGGTGCTCAAGATCCATTTGCTAGTTAGAGGGAGGAAGGAAGAGAGTGAGGGAAGGGAAGAGAGAGAGAGAGAGAGAGAGAGAGAGAAAGAGAGCGAGAGAAAGAAAAAGAAAAAGAAGAGAAAAAGGGAAGGAAGAGAAGAAGAAAGAAAATCTATGATATAAAAATTGAAAAAGCTAGATTAACTATTTTCTAAGATTTCTTCAGGGCCTAGAAAAAGAAACAGAACTGATTCATCTGAATTCTTGCAGTAGCCACTGCTATGGTTTCAATGTTTGTCCCTTTTCAAGCTGATGTTGAAATTTAACTGCCGTTGTAACATTATTGATAGGTGGGACCTTTAAGATATGATTGGATTGATTAATCTGTTATTGCAGGAGTGGGTTTGCTATCTCAGAAAGGGCTCCGTGCAAAGTGATGCATTTAGAGCCCCCTGTCTCTCTCTGGCCTTCTCCTTGCCCTTCTGCCATGCGATGACACAGCAAGGAGACCCTTGCCAGACGCTGACCCCTCAGTCCTGGTCCTCTCAGCCTCAGTAACTGTAAGTCAATTGATTTCCATTCATTGTAAGCTGCCCAGACTCAAGAATTCTGTTGCAGCAGTGAAAATGAACTAAGACATTTATCAATAATTTTCTTTTGTGGTACTGGGGACGGAACCTAGGGGCATTCTACCTCCAAGCTATACCCCCAGCCCTATTTTATGTTATTTTATTTTGAAACAGGGTCTCATTAAGTTGCTGAGGGCCTTGCTAAATTGCTGAGATTGGCCTCGAACCTGTGATCCTCTTGTCTCAGCTTCCTAAGTACTGGGATCACAGGTATGCACCACCATGCCTGACTCCAATGTTTAAGTCATCAAAGCAATTCCAGATGCAGGGGCTGGCAGAGGTGAAAGAATACAAAAGGAAAAGAAAGAAAACGACTATTCATTATTGTGAATTACAGATTTGCTTATTTAAAATCAATACTGTGTAGAGATTTCTAACATTCAAGTTTGGGGTAATGTTGCCTTTTTTATCTCTTACATAAAAATGGTTATCTTTAATACAATTTATTTTCCCATTAGAATTTACATCAGAACCTCTGAGGCATGAGCAAATATAGGAAAACCTATCAGCGTATTTACACACATTTCTTTATATGCGTAATATCTATAGGTATAATATTTTCTTCTTATTTAGCACTCTTCATGAAATGATATAAGAGCTCTTCAGGGATATTAATTAAGCTTTATAGCAACCCCTGTGACACATTTGCCTGCCTACATATATCTGTTAGACACTCAGAAATTAATGCTTCGCAGAAGTGTGCCATTTAAGTGTGTTTGTAGGCCATGCACATGCCCACTGACAATGCCCAGAACACATCCATATATTTCAGTTGTCAAAAAAAAAATGCCATTAAATAAGGCAACCATCATTTAGCATCAACACGCGAACGTGGCCATGGCACTTAATATACTCTCGAGCAGATCCTGCAGCGTCCCTGTCACAAAACAAGTCCCAGGGAAGCTGGCTCTGAAATGCTGGCTTCTTTGAAAGGTTCCTGGTTCTTTCAATGCTGGGTTTCCTAGGGCCCCCGGGCGAGGCTTCTTAAAAATGCAAGTGTCAAGGAAAACTGTCATGCACGCTTGCCTTAAGTACCCGAAAAGCTTGTCACTGCCATCTTGGAAGTCTTGACGAAGATGCAGTTGGACACACCAAGGCATGGTAAATTGAAAACTGCCTGACAGGGAGGTGCTATGTTAGACTAAAAGGCAGGTGCCCTCCTTCAGGCATCTTCTTTGCAAGAGGAAGAATTAAACAAAACCTAAAGGCGGGTCTGCTGGGGGAGGCAGCCTTTGCAGACATCTCAAAGGCTGGGACTTGAGCTGGGGTCCTTTCCAACACTTAGGCATTGCTTGACAAGAAGTTAAGTGGTTATGTGAAAAGCGGTGCCACATTTCTGTGTAGGGAAGTGAGGAAGAGGGAGAAGAGGCATGATAGAAAGGCCAGGAACAGGGAAGAAGGAGGAGGGGCAGGGGTGGGTATAGGGTGAGACTGGGACAGCACCTGCTGATTTTAGGAGGCTGGACAGGGTGGCTAATGGGCAAATTGTTGGTGCATGTGGGTTGAGAGCCTGTAAACTGTTCTGTCGTAGGCAGATGACTTGAGATTGTTAAATCTTAGTTTTCTCAGATGCAAATGTTGAAAACGACTGAAAGGGCTTCTTAGGGATATTGTGTGGATTAAATGAGGGCTCAGCACATACCTGACATTGAGTAGACTCTCAATAAATGTTGATTATTACTATTATGGATATAGCTATCAGTGTATCCCATATACTGTCTACTTTAAATAGATCACTTCCTTTTGATTCTTTTTTCCTTATTTCTTTCCATCCTCTGTCCTTCCCTTCCTCCTGCTTTCCTTAGTTAATCATATGACCCACTGGTTAACTGCAGCATACTATTACTTCCTCCCTCTCTAATACATCTACCAAGGTCTTTCCTCTTACAGCAAATCTGCCCATAACACACCTTTAACACACCTTGGTGGAACTACCTTCACGGGCTCCTTGTCCCACACAGAATAGACCATAGGGTCTTCCTCGAACTGAGCCTAGAAGTTGTCCATGACATGGGCCATGAGATCTCTCCAGCACTGTCTCCTGAGCCCTAGTCCAGTCCATCGGGAGCGCTCGCACATCTTTGCTTATCTGGCCTGTTTCTATTCTCCTGCTTCTGCCTGGAATGTCCTTTTGCTGGGGCCACTCTCACTATTCCATCAAGGTGGAGTGGTACCCTGTTCTCGCTAGCCAGGTTTCTCTGGTCAGGTCAGTGGGTGCCCCTGCCACCCCACGCTCACATCCATCAACAGCATTCCACGTGAACATGGAGAGTCTGCCCACTGCCTTCTCCCACCCAACCATAATTCCCAGGGGACAAGGCACATCCTTTTCATCTTTCCTCTTGGTGCCTCACATGCCACTCAGCCACTCACAGGACCTCCAAAATGTTGGCTGAACTAAGCTGATGTCCTGCGAACACAGCTGGTAATGGGATTACCAATGGGAGGTGGGAAATACAAAAATCCTTACTTAGCATAAAATCAGAGTTTCAGATAAAGTAACTATATAAGTTTGGCCGGAGGGCGTCTTATTGACAGAGCCCTCACATACTTGTCTCTCTCGCTGCATTGTCGAGCCTTGATTGGGATGCTCTCCAGTAATGGTTAGAATAATACTACTGTTGTACGAGGCATTTCTCTTGGGGATTCAGAAACGTGCGTTCCTCTTGGGGTTTCAGAAACTTGCCTAAGTCATCTTACACATTCTAACAATATCCCTGGTAGGTAGACAGAGGCAAGGGAGATGGGAAGAAGAGGCAAATTTATAACACTGGAAAATTTTAGGTGAGAAAACAAGAGTCAGAAAAGGTTAGACATCTGGAATCACATAGGCCACAATGCAGCACAGGTGGGAATAAAGAGACAGGGCCCCAGAGCTAGAACCAAGGGAAGTGAGTCAGACCTTTCTCACAGCGATGCCTCTTCCTATACTATTCCTGGCATGGAAAGAGGGGGCTGTGGGCTGGGGTAGCTCAGTGGTAGAGCGTTTGCCTAGCATATGCAAGGACTTGGAGTGCATGCCCAGCATCAAAACAACAACAATAAAAGCAAAAATAAAACAAAAGAAGAGGGGTCAACATTTCTAGGGTATTTAAGTATTATTTGGTATATTCTTCCTTAAGAAAGAAAATCCTCTCCATTCTATGTCTAAAATCCAACACCATAAACGGGGAGGCTCTTATTTTAAACCCATCAAAAATGCAGTTCAATAAAGAAGGGGGAGTTAAGAGCGATCATAACATTTGAATTGAGATGGACACCATTTGGCACGATCTATCAAACACATTATATATACCGTTTGATTTAGCAATTTCACTTCCAGGAATTTAACTTTTGAACATAATCATATGAGTATGCAAAGAAAGATATATATATATATATATATATATATACAAGACTCTTCATTACAGTTTTGTTTGTAATAGCAAAAATCTAAAGGCAATCTAAATGTCCATCAAGGAGATACTGGTTAAATAAATTATGGCATTATGGAATATTACATAGACTTTAAAAAATGAAGAATGAAGTAAGTCTACATGAAATTACCTAAAAAGATTTCAACAATATCTCATTAAGTCAAAAAAGCAAGTTGCTAAATGGTATGTATGTGATTCCATTTACATTAAAATTTAAAAAATACATGCTCATACAGCCATAAACAGTTTTGGAATCTTAAAATAATAAACCTCCAAGTGGTATTTTCTTGAAAATAGAAACCGAGAGGTAGGAACTATTTCTTTCCATTTCCTATCTTTCTCATCAACTGAATATTTTACCAATATATACATTTTGAAATGAAATGAATGAAAAGACCAAATCTGTTGCAATTGTGCTCTTTTCCTTAAATTCTTTTTTAATTAAGATTTCTTATTGGTTGCATTATAATTATACATAATATTGGGGCTCATTGTACATGTTTGTACATATACATAACATAATTTGGTCAATTTTCTCTGCCTTAAGTTCTTGGCCTTTCCTTTGCAGAAGGAAGTGGAGATAAAGATTCTGTGCAGGATAAATAGGTCCCAAAGTCCCCTACTCATGTGGGGAATAATGAAGTGTGTCAGGGAAACCTTGAGCCAGAGGCCTCCTTCTAACCCCACATAGACATTCAGAGTGGCAGGCCCAGGTCACTCATGGAAGTTTCTGGGTCTCTCTTCTTGTGTAAAATAGACACTGGGCTACACTAGGTGATCTTGAAATGGGTTCTGGGTTGAAAATTCTGCCTCTGTTGCTGCCAAATGATGCCCACATCTCTTAAATGATCAGGTTGACCCAGATTCCTTCTCCTGGTTTGTCTTCTGATGTAGTGGTCAGAATTAGGGGACAACCTCCTAGAAGAGGGTGTCTGCCAATTTTCATATTCTCCTTAGCACCAGCATCTGTCTGTGTCTCTCTATCTTTTCACCAACATATTCATTTCCATCCCCATATCTATCTCCATTCCTCTCCCCATCCCCATCCCCATCCCATCCCCATCCCCACCCCACCCCCACCCCATCTCCATCTCCATCTCCATCCCCATCCCTATCTCCATTCCCAACCCCATCTCCATCTCCATCTCTCCTTATCAGTCTAAACAGTCTTTGGCTTTAGTTCTAGGAAGAATGCTACACTTCTCTCTTTCATAATGCACTAAAATGGCATTATGAATCTGAAGATGCATATTACAGGCAGGGCATGAGGTGGTCTCCATCTTAGCATTGCTTTTGTGTTTCCAAAGACAAGGCAAATGGTGGTGAAAACTCAGAAATCCAAGTACACCTGGACATACACTGAGTGTGTCCTTCCTGCCTTGTTTTTCCACACACCTTGACGCCAACACACACGCCATTATTTTGAAACTCTCAATGGGTTTAAATGTAAGTGTGCTATCTTTTCCTCCAACTACACTGAGCTTTACTATTTCTAGTAATATCAAATTAATTCATGGGAATATAAATAGCAATGGGCATCATTACTAACATTAGGGCATGTTGCATTATAGGATGGAATTTTAAAAATCTAATTAAACATTGAACTATTTTGATGATGCCTATATTTTGATCCATTAGGGAGCTGACTGACTCCTGCAGAACATCCTACGTAAGATTGTCACAAGGAGGACAAGATGCATTGCAGAGAATATTGTGAGCTTGAAGCATGGAGTTAAATGCTTCCCATGCATGGTTTTATGAAAAAAAGCAAAACCAAAAATTCTTCAAAGTAATTCAACTTTATAAAGGTAAAACTGCTTCTCCAGCCATTTCCAGAAGATGGGAAATGCATCGAGATGTTTTGAGTTAACTTTCTCATCATGAGCCCTCGTAAAGAGCACTGGTTAGTAAGACAATAAATGAGCATGTTTTAATTAGAAAATGTGGAATCCAAGCACTTTTGCAGGAAAGAAGATGATAGCTTAAGAGAGACATCAGGAGACTAATAAAAGTTAAAATGCATTAAGTGGCCACAGTGAACTCAAAGGTAAAGTTGTAGGATGTTTGAGAAGTGAACCAGAGAGGGCGATGAATCAGAAGGGGGTGGGAGGGAGCTAGTCATTGGAACTTATTCTTTCTAGTTCATGTAGGAATCAGTTGTAAACCCTCTTGTGCACCCAGGCAAGTGAGATAACACAATGCCCTGAAATTCCCCCACCTCCCACCCTGGCCAAGACTGTGTCTGCCCAGAAGAGAAAGTCACTATAACTGGCCTATAAGAGGAGGCAGGTGGGCCATGGCAAAAACAGTATTGAGTTTGACCTGGGTTGGTCTGTGGCTTTTGCCTGCCAGACTCCAGCTTATGATCTCCTAATAGCAGCATGACAATGTTGGTTATGGGCCAGGCCCCTACCTCACCACATAGACCCTATGTGGGCACATGATCCAGACCTAGCCAATCAATGTGGTCTGTTCTCTAAGACTTGGGGTGAAAGAACAGACCATCTGCCTCAATCAAGGTAGTGATGACAAATCGGGAAAAAGAGCTTCTCTTCCTGTTAGGTTTCTAACTATGAGGGTATAGTCTGTAGGTCCCAAATGCATGTTTCAAAAGGATGCTTGAGTAAGAACCATGTTGGAAGATAGAGAGAAGCCAAGAGAGACTCCTAATGCCTGACGTTAAGTACTTGAATCTAAGTCGGCCAGCTCTTGTCTCTTTCCCAGACCTTCCATCTCCCCCCCCGCCCGCCTCCCCCCCACACCCAGTTTCATTTTCTTTCTATGTTGACAGGGGACAATCACATCTCTCCCACAGAGAGCTTCAATTCAGACAGCATGATGTAAAGTTCCTCCTACAATACTTCGTGCCATGTAGGCATTTCAAAGATGATTCTGTTTAAACCCCAAAACAACAGTGTTCAGTGGTTTCTGGGACATGGGAAGAGTTTCAACAGGTCCACAATTTTTCCTTCTCACGTGGATTCTGAGGCGTAGAAGCTAGAAGAGATGACCTCTGTATCCTTTGCCTTCAGCAGACATGCAGGATATACCAAGAAAGAAAACCCTCAGTTGAGTATAGGAATACCCAGACATAGGGTATACACACACATACATGTGGCACCATCTCGTTCTCAGGGGGCTAGTAAATTTATTCTTTCATTTTACTGAATTGGCCAGGATGGTGGTAGGGACAGAGTAGATTTCCCTAGGGTCCCACTGAATGCTTAAATGGGCCTAATATCTCCCTCTGTTTTTTTATCACATGTTCCAAGTACTGTAGAGAGGATCAGGGTTGATAAGAAATTAAAAAGTCAGTAAACTTAAGCTGAAGCTTTCTGTTTTAGAGTCTTACGTGAGCACATATTGAGACAAGAACAGCAATATTTTCCACCTTCCTCTCAGGGTGGGATTTCTAAGCCCACTGTTCAAACAATTTAATAAATAAGATTTAAAAGTCCTATCCTTGGTGTGCAACATCTTCACAGGAGGACTGATGGTTGAGAAATGGACTCATGGGTACTCGTACCCAGCTGAAAGTTTAACAAATTGAAATACAATTTCAATTCAATTTAACAAATAGGGGGAAAAAAGTTCATTCTCCTTTGAAATCGACTGCATGCACAGTTAAGGTGCCAATGACAGAAATTGGGGGTATTTGCTGACTCCTAAACAGTGATCCTGAGCAAGAAATCTCTCTGGAGGAGATTTTTTTAAAAATACACAATTTTGAGGGTACAAATTTGGGTTTGGCATTGCTATGACCTCTAAAAGTGAATATTTGCAAACAAGATTCAAAGAACAGCTCCAAATTGGTGGATTTTTGAGGCAAAAAAAAGAGAAAGCTATCTAAGTTTCTTAAACACTGTCATATAATCAGGCCGGGCGTGGTGGCGCACGCTTGTAATCCCAGTACTTTGGGAGGCGGAGACCGGAGGATCGGGGTTCGCGGCCAGCCTCAGCTCTCTCTCTCCCTGTCTCTCTCTCTCTCTGCCTCTCTCTCTCTCTCCCTAGTGAGGCCCTCCGCAACTTCTTGAGACCCAGTTTCAAAATAAAGTATAAAAAATGGGGCCGGGGGTGTAGCGCGGAGGTAGAACGTCCCTGGGTTTAATCCCCGGTACCGCAAAAAAAAAAAATAAAAATAAAAAATAAAAAATAAAAAAACACTGTCCAATGTGTGCATGTATGATGTTGATACCCTGACATATATCAAAATGTATAATTACAATGCACCAATAAATGAACATAAAAAAATAAAGAACAAAAGTAAAAATAAAATAAAATGAGATGAGTGAGAAAAAAAAACACTGTCATATAATCATATAAGTATGCAGCTGCAGGTGGGCGTGGTGTCTGAGTACCTAGTAACGGATTGCAATTCTGGGGACACAAGACCCCAACTCACAAAAGCAAACGAAGTTAAGACTAATAAATCAAATGAACCTTCAGAAAAGCTGCAGAGCCTACTTCGCCTGCCTGGGAGAGCCACAGACACCTTATCTGGCTTCTGAAAAGAAAAGGATCCTTGGGAAGCCAGAATTAGAAAGAGACTCCTGCTTCAAGTCGCTCTCTGTCTGCACCAGATAAAACGTCCCCTGGGAAGACTTGAGGAAATGCCCCAAGGGAATGACAGTTGATATTAGCTGAATGGGTAAAAGAGCACAGACAAAGATGGAAATATTTGGCTTTTTTTCAACTGTGAACTTAACCCAAGAGTCTTCGACATTTATACAGACTCGGGGCAGAGTCTTGCTCTTCCAAGGCTCGACCACGAGGTGGCCTCAATCTGTAATTGGGTCCCCATGGTACTGGCTGCTGAGGGATGGATTTTTTTTTTTAGAAGTTCTTTCTACCCGGAGACTTAGCCGTGGTAGCTTGCAGGGAAGAAGTTCCAGTCTCCAAAGCTTGAATCAACCTAGCACAGGTTTTTAATTTTATAAAGGGGGACAAATTGAAAAAAGAGAGCTGCACCTTGGATCCCCTGTCTTCCAGGCTGCTTCCAGGTCTGTGGCCCAAGCTAAGAGCAGGCTGGAACAGTCTTGAGTAAGATGTAATGCTTGTTTCTTTCTTAATGCACCTTGTAATTTGCACACGTGCCACGACACTTTATTTATTTTCTTATTAATGGGTTTGAGTGTGTTTAACACCACAAGCCATAAATTGTAGAGTGGTGGATTAGACTAAGCACTCTATTTTCCTGCCAATTGTCAGAAAGGGCTGTGGGGTATGCGGGGTCCCCCCTAGCTGGCTTTTACTCTACCACCCCTGTTGCCTTCCTCCAACAACCAAACCCCTTGTTTCCAACTGCCAAGGGGGGAAAAAAAAGGCCTGGCCTGGCTTCTCATTGGTGAGCTTGCCTATTGAGCAGCTCCGTTATTGAGATTAATAAGCTGCCAGTTTCCAAGGAAGACTAAGAAAACTGCAAAATTAAAGTGCACTGCAACGTGAAATGCTGCTGGTGGCCGGGCGGGATCAGGGTGTCAGAAAGGCAAGGTAAAGCCATAAACTAAGGCTGAGCTTGAAAGGCTAACCTAAAGGTCTCATTAATTTCCATGTTGCCTCTGATGAGAATCTAGAGGGGACATAATGTTTTGCAATATGGAGGAATCAAGCTGCCTATTGATTTGAAAAGTGCTTCAATGCATTTGGTTCGCCCAGAATTCTAGTTTGAAACCTTACTCAGACACATTAGCAGTGTAGGGTGGGGGATCTGGGGGGGACACAACAGGTTACCTTGACTTAATAGTCTCAGGATCAAGCTTGTCAGTGATTTTGTCAGAAAATTAATCCTTAGGTAGAAAAACCAATCTGAGAACAAGTTTGGAATAGTCTTTGGATTCAGCATGGTGAGGATGTTTCAACAATCTCTGTACTTCTGTGCGAGAACCATATTTACTAAAGGTCTTGAGTCTCAATTCCCAAATATGCACTAGCAATTATGCGCCCAGATTAGGCCAAGATGACTGCGTCTCCAAGACAATGCAAGTGTGTTTTCTGAAATTCTGATCCCCAAATTAGATTCTTGGATGCCACTTATCAAGCCCAACATGCTCGATTCTTTATGAGAGGACTTGCCAGGGTTTCCTGCTAACAGAAACAATGACCTTCACCAGATGACCAAGCAGTCAGCTGTGCTATCTCCTACTGGCCTGGCAAGGCCCTGTTTAGAAAGAAAAATACTACAAATCTTGAAACTAAAAATGGAGCTATACTTCTATTTTCTTCTGTACTGGTTTGCACCTGTATTTTAAAATGTGCAGAGCATTCAACCTCTGACTATAAATCAGCTCCCACGTATCCTAAACTGTGGTCACCATGGAGCGGCGAGGCCTCAGCTTACCATCTGGGGCTGCCATCAATTCCTCGGAGTGCAGCAAAGGGTCCCCCACACCTCCCTCTCCTTATGATTTGGACAGCGACTGAGTCTATATCCAGTAACAGGCTGGAGTTCGTCCCATAGATCATTGCTCGACTCCTGTCACTTATAATTCAATGACTTCACCACTGTGGCCAAGACAAATTAATTTGATGTCTGCTACCAGAATAAGAATAGTTTTCTTCCCCCCTAATCTCAGAGGCACTATTGGAAGTGGTTAAGAACATGGATTTGGAGTCAGGTAGAGCTGGATTCAAATCCCAACTCTGCCACTTACTACGAGGTGATGTGTAACTCAATCTCCTGGAGCCTTCGTTTCCCTTTAAGTAGGGATAGTAACATTTACCTAGCAGAGGGCTTAAGGGATTAAGCAGGATCTTATATGTAAAGCTAAGTGCCAACCCAAAAGTACTTGATAAAGAAAAGCTGTTATTCATAGACCTATATGGCAATGTAGAATGAATTTAATAAAATATCTACCTAGATTTTTTTTTCAAGAGAAAAATCATTTGCTAGCAGGGTGTGGGTGTGCACACATGCAACCCCAGCTACTCGGGAGGCTGAGGCAGGAGGATCACAAGTTTGAGGCCACCCTGAGCAATTTAGTGAGACCCTATCTCAAAATGAAAAAGGGCTGAGGATGTGGCTTGGTGGTAGAGCGCTTGCCTGACATGTGTGGGACCCTGCGTTCAATCTCCAGTACTGTAAAATAATAATCAATTGCTGAGCGTTTGGGACACACTAAATATGCTCTTATTTATAAATGGATGATTTTCTGCTACATATGTTATTTCAGAATCAAAATGACCAATAATAACTGCACTTATTCCTCTTGTCACATCATAGAGTTAACATATCGAAGAGTGAACCTCTGTTTTATGCCACAAAACCTGTTCATTATTAAGCAAATAGCATACTATTCACCCAGATACCTAAGTCAAAAAATTGATGAGGAATCCTAACCCTCAGCTCCGCATCAGAGCAACCATTAATGTCTGGCTAGCCTATGCTGAAAGCACACCTCTCATTGCGAATATGTGATCAAAGATGCCGCATCCCAATTAAATGAATGCCACTTTTGATCTTCATTATTACAACTGGACCTTTAGTCCACCCCACTTCAAAACCACCTTATTATTCTACACTTCAAAACCACCTTATTATTCATTCATTCATTCATTCAGTATTCTACCTCTGAGCCACACCCCCAGCCCAATTTTATTTCTTATTTGGAAACAGGGTCTCACTGGGTTGCTGAGAGCCTTGCTTAGTTGCCGAGGCTGGCTTTGAACCTGCGATCCTCCTGTCTCAGGCTCCCAAGTACTAGGATTACAAGCAGGTGCCACCACTCCCGGCTTACTCTCTCATTTAAAATGTAACAATTACTTCTCATGCTCCTGGGGTCAAGTCCCAAATCTTGAACACCTGAAGCCTTGTACCCTCTGGCCCTTGTCTACCTTTCAGCTTGCTTCCTCTTCCTGGAGCCTCAGTACTGCTCCCCAGCAGGTCACTGCCCTTGCTACCTGGAACTCTCTTCAAGCCTGATCAGCACTCACTCATCTTCAGCTTATATGTCCATTCCCACGGGCCTGGCTTCTCTATCCTCTCAGGGCACTTAGAATGGTAGGGGCAGGTGTATAATTGCTCATATTCTGTGTCCCACCAGCTTAAAATCTCTGTAAGGCAGAGACTTTGTTTTCCTCCTTCTTTCTCTTTTTTAAAATCCTCAGTGCTTGGCATATGGCAAGGGGTTCTCATAGATATTTCTAGAATGAATAATGAGTGGCCATCTTACAAAGTAACTTGCAAACTTTTTATAGTTTAAGGATCTTGGTGATTAAAATTAGGGCTTCCAGTGCATAGAAACTCAGAGGAAAGTGTCATCCTGCTTAGGGGTTCTCTTTGGTGACCTGCTGCCCAGAGAGATTCAGAGAGAAGCTTGCTTTAGCAAAATACACGAAGAGAGAAAAGTTCTGCCATTGAGGTAGTTTTTACTGTTTTAGACAAGACAAGCTGACTTCAGACACTCCCAAAGAAGCTGCCAGCCAGGGAGCTTCCTACCTTGGTACTCTGCAGAGGAAGCAGATAGCTAGGTGATACCAACCAAGAATCGCATGTGGACTTTTGTTTCAGAGCTTCCGTGAATGGGTTGGGAGGAGGGTGGAGAACAGTGATTTATATATTGTACAGACTGCTTGCATTTAGTTCCTCTGCCTTATGTTTGGTTTTTCTTGGATTATATTATGGCTATACATAAATTGGCTGCTTTGGGGAGTGGAAATTTAGATGCATTTTTTATATGATTAACATTGATACAGAACTTCCCTTACGTGCTTTTTTGCTTTTTATTAAATTCCAAATTTGTCTTGTATTAAATTCCAATAAGTCCTATTTTCTGGCTATGTCTCCACTAATTCTATTTGTCAAAGGGGGAAAAATAGAAGAAGCATAGTTCAGAGCAGATTTAACACGCCTTTTAAGACTGGCGGGCAAGTCACACAGTGATTCCAAGAGGCAAGGGCCCATTCCCCAGTAGTCTAAAGAAACACGTGGGACTTGGCTTGTACGTTCTGGGAGCAGTGAAAGGCCTGCTCATTACCTGCAGAGTTAGGGAGCTCTTCCACCACACCCGGAAGTCTGCATTAAGGAGACAGGCATGGCGAAGCTGTTTGTAAATTTCTGCCCCATTTTCTACATTGGTGATTATGTCATGATCAACCTCCGGAACACGTTGCCTTTAATGGTTCTCTCTTCAGGATGTGATTAATTCTTATTTGGTATGAAAGATAGGAATGAGAATCCTAGTATGGCATCATGCCCCTATAAAGAACTCTCAGACCTATACTTCTACCTAAGAAAATGATCATGCTCAATTGTTTTAGCTTTTAAGTGAGTAAATTTGTTTAGTTGTTAGTTGCCTCTGTGTGTGTGTGTGTGTGTGTGTGTGTGTGTGTGTACACAAATATATATGTATAGGAATGGGAACAAATAATATGCTAGAGTCTGACTTTTCCCTACTTTTCCACTAGGTAGACTCCTACTTATCCCTCAAAACCCAGCTTAAGCAGTATGTCAGCTGTAAATCTTTTCATGATGTTTCTGGGAGAGTTATTCATTTCTTCCACTATATAAGCACTATAACTTTTATGCTTCTATTATTGTAAATACTGCACTGTCTTTTGTTTATGAGATGACCTCCTCCTTTAGATTATGTGAGAGCTTTAAGGGGCAGATGTATGTTTTACTCATTATCTCCCTAGTACCTAATGTTACCCTTGAAGCACTCAGCCAATATTTGCTCATAAGAAATCACATTAATAATATTTAAAAGAGAATCATAAATTTAAACAATCCTATGACTATTGCTAAAGCTTTAATCTATGAGGCCAGCTGCATATTCAAGTTTTTTTGTACTCAGATCTGTGAATGGGGTTTCAAATATTTGCTGAATTTTGTACACTGTTCTTGTTTTCTGGTAACATCCCTATCCCAAGGGCTGACCTTCTCTAATCCTTCTCTAATCTTGAATGTACTGAGGAAAGAGCATCCAGATGTTGATCTCTCTTGCTTTTCCTTTCTGGTAGATGTTAAGGTTTTGGCAATCCTATTTACCTGCCAAATGTTGTCTTCAACTTGTCTCTTTCAGATGCATCATTGAGAAGTCTTAACACCACATCGCCAAAAGATGTGCGGAAGGACTCCAGAGATCAGGAAGTAAATTTTGGTAGAGCTGACTTTAGGAAAGCAGGAAACTGCTCTGCTGGTATGTGGGACCTGTCTACCAGATGTTTGTCAAGAGGACGTTTTATTACAAATGGTCATGCAAGCCAAATATCCTGGAAAACCCATCCATTACATCAGGAGCTGGGAGATGTATCTGTATGGTGGTTGATGTGTGGTATATGTTTTTATCACCAAGGGCAGACTCCTTGCAAAGAGCAGACACTCAGATGGATCTGGTCCTGTAAATGTAACAATTAGGGCTATAAATACAGGTTTGTGGTTGTTCACCCATCAGACATTTCGCTACCTTAGTTGGTGGGTGGGAACCACTAGGGCTCTATCCAATGTGACTTAGAATTTATTTTCTTCCTGAAGCCGTAGACTTCTTGCAGGTGACTTTGTCCCTCTATATCTAGATTCTGCATCTTTAAAACAACAACAATAATAGTCTCTTCTCACATTGCTGGAATGCTTTCAGGCTTGAATGAGATAATGCTTGTATGTATTGTGTCCGGCATACACAAAGTGCACAGTAAAAACCAGTTGCTAATGGCGATGATGGTCCTCTTCTTTCCCTCTCCTTCCTTTTCTACAACAGCCACCATACTTCCTCTTTCCTTCCTTTCCATCCTTGGGCTGCTCCATAGAACCCACTCTATGTAGTCTTTCTAACCAGAAACTGGTTTTCAAATAATCATCTGTTAACATAAACATAGGCTGATTTGTGTCACACAAACTCTAGGGTGGTGCACAGACATGTGTAGGAAAATGATAGAGAATCTCATTCAGCTGTAGAGGAACCCTTAATCATGGCAAGTTAAGCCCGGTCAACCACAACTTCCAGAAAACCACTCATGAGTGGATTATGATATCAGTGCAGATGTTTAAATTGACCTACTATATATAGTATATACATAAAATTTTTGTTGACTTGACATCTTTTAAGCTATAGAGATTAAGATTGTAGGCCTGGTTAAAAATAACCAATAAGCTGGGCGTGGTGGCGCATGCTTGTAATCCCAGTACTTGGGAGGCTGAGACCGGAGGATCTGGGTTCGCGGTCAGCCTCAGCTATTTAGTGAGGCCCTCTGCAACTTCGTGAGACCCGGTTTCAAAATAAAGGATAAAAAATAGGGCCGGGGGTGTAGCTTGGAGGTAGAATGCCCCTGGGTTCAATCCCCGGTACCGCAAAAAATAAATAAATAAAACAAAATAACCAATAATTGTCAAAAAATAAAATTAATTAAAGTTTGGAGTGATTACTCTCACAAGAGTATATACAGCATACTAATGTTCAAGATCTTACTAAAAAAAAATCTTAGATAAGAAACAATCACAAATGATACAGCTTTCAAAACTACTTCCAGCTATGGGCAGAAAAATTCACTGGCCATTACCAGAAAGAGTACAGATTATTCCTGTCTTTCCTTAAACCTTACATTAGTGAAGTTTAAAAAAGACTTGAGAACTTTGGGAAGGGTTAGTATGAAGAAGCTCCTCTCTCTGGGGAGTCTCCCTGGTCCTTCCAGAAAGGGAGTAATAGCAACTGCAGCACACATACCCTGCAAGTGTCTGGGGATGATGCCACAAGGTTGCTCCAGTATCTGGCTGACTCGCTCTCAGCCTTCGCTGTCCATTACAGCCCGGTCTGCCCCGCTGTCACAGAGGGTCTTCTTGCAAGTCATTAAGGCACGCATGGTTTTGCAAGACCAGAGGTGAAGGTGATAAGCCGACAGCAGCATAAGCAAAGTGAAACAAAGCCAGACCTGGAGCTCCTTTTCCAACTCTTCCCTCCAACGTAAGTGCAGCCCTTCCTCTCTTGTTTGCTGTTATATATTCTTGTTTGCCCCACAGGCATCAAGCTGTTAGTGTGTGCAGGAGGGATTAGAGGGAGGCTGCATGTCGGACGAAGTATAAATTAAAATTATACTTCTGTCAGTCTGGAATCAGGGATTGTTTCTCAAGGTCTCCCCAAACACTTAATTTCAAATGAGTCTTCATTTATTACTTCAAGAAAGGCCAAATGCATAATTTATCAGCAGCTTTCAGTCAATATACCCTTATAAGCATGTTTCCCATGAGCCTTTGAGTAAAAATATGTTATGCTAATTCTATTAGTTGGGTACACAAGAGCTGTCGAAGAGAGTAAACAAGCATTAAAAGGAGACACATGTGAACAAAGAAATACCTATCAACCTACCATCCAGGGTCAAATTACCAAGGGAATAAGGAGGCATTAAACGTGTCTCATTCTTTATGCCAGGAATCTCTCTCCCGCTAGAACTCTGAGATACCAGTGGCCATGTGTGGGTGACTCGTGGCTACTGTGATGCAGACAGTGGCTGTCTGAGGCTGGATGGTGACTTACCGGGTCTCCAGTGGCACGTTGCTGTTTAGCACCCAGCTGTCCTGAAGCTGGACAGACTCTGGCGTGGTGGCCAGGTCGTTGGGCGCGGGGGCTGGGGCGTGGATCTGACTCCGCCGGTTGGTCAGCGAGTTCCTGTTGAGGGAGTTGGCTGAGGTGTGGTGGTGCGACAGCGTGTGGTTGTGAGGGGGTGGCAGAGGGGGCCTCAGCGTCGACTGGCTGTGGTGGTTTGAAGGACCTAGAAAAGAAGAAGGAGAACCAGCCATCAGCTCCTGCAGATTCCAGTTTCAGGGGCTCTGCAAACCCAGGGAGGAGCATTTGCAACCTAAGTCCCCATGAAAGCCACACACCAGAGGGACAGGTAAGACTGCAGAAGGCATCCCAGGGTCAGTTACAAATAAACGACAGGCTTTAATTTGCATTCATCCATATGCATTAAATGAGGAATAATGAGGAACAAGGTTAGCGACATCAAGGTGATGAGGGATGACCGGTGGAAGTGTTTGAAACATAGTAATACCATAATCAAAGTAATACCAGATTCAAGGGGACTATTGCCGTAACAAGTTACTATTCCGTGTCCTGGTAAACCGCTACACTGCGCAATTCCTTAAAAGATATAAGTTGATCTCATGGAAGTAGAAAGTGGAATAATGGTTACCCGAGGCTGGGGAGGGTGGGAAGCATGGGGGGGTGTTAGTCAATGGGTACAAGTTTACAGGGAGCTAGGAGGAGTAAGTTCTGGTATTTTGCTTCATGGTAGGTAACGATAGTTAATAATAATATTTCAGCCAGGAATGGTGGTGTATGCCTGAAATCCTAGTACTTGGGAGGCTGAGATAGGAGGATTGCATATTCAAGGACAGCCTCAGCAATGCAGCCAGACTGTCAGCAACCTAGTGAGACCCTGTTTCAAAACAAAAAATTAAAAAAGAGCTGGGGGTATAGCTTGGAGGTAGAATGTCTCTGGGTTCAATCCCTAGTACCACACACATATACACTAAAAGAGAGGATTTTGAATATTTAACCACAATAAAATGACAAATATTGGGGTGATATGCCAATTACCCTGATTTGATCAATGCACGATGTATTGAAGCATCGCATTGTATTCCATAAATCTGTATGATTATTATGTGTCAATTAAAAATAAAATAAAGAATTTAACCTTTCTAAAGGTAATAAGAACATGGTACACTCCCAGTCAGGGACTGTCACATGACAATCCTGACAGGGGCCAGGCAGGACAGGTGTCAGTTGAGCACCAAGTTACAATAGGGAGAGTAGAGAGAGTCCTCTGTCAGTTCCTGGCCAAGGTAGGAATGCGGGCAGGCTTAGGGGCAGACGTGACTCCTCATTTTGCTAGAAAAGCTAAAGATCTGGACTTCTGGGTAAAATTTCCTAGATTTTAAGGATTTGACAATCAATTCAAAATAAAGAGGCAAATGCATAAATAAATACATATATGAACACACATATGTTTGCATATACAATTTTTTTAAACAAAGTAAGTCAACAAAACACGAGCCTGCTTTCATCAGCATGTTGATAACTTCTCTCCTTGGAGAGCTGAGGCCCTGAGCACTCGGCCTCTGGAGAAGGTCAGGCGAGGTGTTTCCAAACCATGATCCTTATTTCAAGTTGCATCCTATTTTTAAAATAGCGAAATCCTCTATCCTTGCAGGGAAAATGAGCCAATGAGAATGCGACCTCTGGAATCATCCCTGTGTAAGTACCACTACGGAGGACAACTCCACACAAGGTTTTTGCAGCAACCGATGAAATCTTTTAAGCGGAATGAAAATGAAAGTAGTTCTCCATGCGACGTAAGCCTATAATTTCATCTTAATGGATGCTGAAACATGACTTTTAATTTGTGTCCTTTGAGAAAGTTTAGTTTTTGAAGCCTCTCGTCGGAGCTGGCAGCTCACCAGGTGACTGCTGAGCCTTGTCATTTTGGCCCCTGCCAACTTTTAAAATCCTCAGCCCCTGCTGTCCTGGCTTTAAGAAGTTGGCTCAAGTCATTTAAACAAGCAATTTGACACAAATTTCAACTACTTGTCTCCTTATGTGGCCAGGCTACATCTCCAAAAGGTGTAATCTACATTCTAGGGTTCCTGTGAAGCCTGCAGAAACATTCTGAGGAAAAGACAACATGTCAAAAAGATGCTAGGTTTGGAGACCATCATGGCCAGCAAAAACAGGAAAGAAAAATATGGAGGAAACTGGTTTCTTAAAGTTTGCATCTCTGGGCTGAATTTTTTTTTAAATGTTCAGAAAAAGACAACTAAAACTAAAACCCAGTGGGAAATGCCACGGTACAGTTGTATGGATTTTAAATCGTGTCCTCCAGATGAACCTGTAATTCATGTTTTACATTATGCATCAGTGACACTTTAAATATATCTTTGGGGGAGTTTCATAGCTGGAGCACGCTATTATATTTTCTGGCATTGTTGTCTGTCTTGTAATGTATTATTACATAGTTATTTAGCATTTGTCTGTCTCATATTAGTGGAAAGAGGCGGGAAAGGGGGGTGAAGTGATGTACTAATGATCCCTGGAAGATGCTCTCAGAGCCCCCCACACACAGTTAATGAATTCTCATGCGTGCCTTCCCCCTCTCTCAACTTCCATCCAAGTGGTGTCATTACTCCCCATTAGTCAGGTAATTATGAGATTTGCCTTTGTAAGAAGAGGTGAGTCAGAGCATGAGTCAGATTCCACCCTCCCAGGCTGAGCCCCGACTTTCCATCTCCCTCTGCCCCCCAGCCCCAGTTCTCCAGACCACACACTCTCCCCAAGTACAAAGAGGCCATGCGAGGCATTTAATTCGCTAAACGAGATACCAGACCCTCCTGCTTGCTGTCTGTTCTCCCTGGGCTAAGCTTTCCTTGCCTGCCCCAGCTTGCGTGGCCCTTCTCTGTCCACCTGCGTGATGTGTGGGTGGAATTCCTGTCTGCCTGTGTGCTCACAGCACCCAGGGCTAGTGCCTAGGGGGATGGAAGCATGCATGTGGGTGCTATGTGATCTGTTTCAAATAGAACGGACAGTGAGTTTCCCAGTTGACTGAAAGATAGGTCAAATGCTATTTCCGTTTCACCTGAAGAAAAGGCTTAGAACTTCCTGGAAGGAATGGAGAAAAAAGAGCAGAGGAAGATGAAAGAAAACTTAATTCTCCACTCACTGCCCTCCTATGAAGCAACGTGCTATGTCATAGCAAATGAATTTAATCATCAATGACAACAAAACTAAAAATTATCCAGCATCCTCTGCATTGGAAGATGTTCTCCTGATTATCTTTGCTCATTTCCACGGTGATGTTGACTTTATTTGCTCATCTGTCTATCTATCCATCCATCAGTCCTAGTTGGGACAAAGCGGAGGAAATAGAAGGAAAAGACGTTCATAACACAGAGTAGTAAAGGGTACCACTGGGTGATGCTGAGTGATGTGGGAACATCTAGGAAAGATATTTAGCTGGACATTAGGGGTTAAACTCTCAAGGAACCAGGTTCAAGAATGGAGTCTGCCACTTTCTAGTTGCAGGATCCAGAGTGTGCCACATTGTTTCTTTCATTCTCAGTGTGTTCATCTGCCAAATGGTGAAAAACAGCAGTAACTGTCTGCTAAGGTTGCTGTGAAAGTTAGAGAAAAAGGATGAAAGTGCCAACCACGCTACCTGCTGGCCGGCAAGTTCCTTACACCATGGGCATAGAACCTTGCTGGGTTCTTTCAGGGACAAAAGGATGGAGAAGATATAACTGAACTTCCCAAGGAGCCCAGATTTGAGTAGGGAAAGTCAATCGAGACTTTGTCTATGTAGGTCAGAAGGAACAGATGGGCAGCCCTCGATCTAAATATTATCAAAAATTAAAAGCCAACATTTCATAGAGTGCTCCGGATTTCTGTAACCAAAATCAAAATCAAACTACTGAGTCTGCTTCCCCTCTTGACAACAGTAGGATAGATGTGAATGCGCTTGGGTTTTTCCTCCAGTTTGCCATTGACCCTAACAATCCCTGCTATCTTAGCCTTTCTGGAAACATCCATTTATATTCTTGACTCCTTTATGCCTTCATGCTGTTGGCTCCTGGTTTGACCCGGGTACCCTGGTATGCGGCACGGGTTGTGCGCCTCCCACCGGACGGCACCTCTGCCATAACGAATGATCCCCTGCACTTTTTGCACTGATCAGCTTTCGTTACAGTCATCCCGCGTGCTTGCTGCCTGGGAAGGTTTTCCATTTCAAAAACGCAAACAATAGCTGACAACATGCCTTACTGCTTTCCAAGGAGCCCAAACACACTGAAAGCTTTTCTCCAAAGGAACGAATGCTTTCCGTCCACGATGAAACAGAAGTGAGTGGCTCAGCTTTAGGAACTCTACTGTCCACTCTAAGTCCCACATATTTGTGCATGTAATTAATGTGCATATACTGATGGCTCTCCTATGACATAAATATGAAATCATATAATAATGCAGTTTAATCACAAATAAATGCATGGTGCTTACACAGGATCAACCTAATAAGAATGCTATTCATAGGCAACAGGCACTGTTATTAAAACTTAGGTGGTGACTATTATATGGCACATGATCCATCATCTTGAGTAGAGAAGCTGGAAGTTATTTTTAGGTACTACGTGGCTTTTAGTCCCACAAGAAGGAACCGGTGTATTGGTTCTTTAATAAAGGCTAAAGACAGTGTAGTCAGGTTTCCTAGAAAACATAAGCAACTTTACAGGGCAGGCGCTTCCTGTCTATTTAAACTTTGAGTGCTTGGACGAGCACTGTTTCTTCTGCTGTAACACAGACCAGGCCTCTGTGCTGTAGACTTTTTTGGGCCACAGTGGTTGCCAGTTGGTTTTGATGTAAAAGCCTTTCTCGTATTTTGTCCTGCCTAAATGCTTTCTGGCTGACAGTGGGGTCAAAAGAAAAATAAAGCAGCGTTTGTTTGTTGGGCAACAATCCCCATCCCGACCGAGACCCCAGGCCTGCAGGGGCTCAGCGCATCTGCTCTCGTGTGGACGACGGCAAAGCTGCCCAAGCACATGTGGAAACAGCCAACGCCCACATTTCAAACCACGTAAAGGAAGAATTTGAGGGGGAGCTAAGGAAGTAAGTAGTTAATAATCGGCTATTGTTGTTGCAGTCTGTCTGAGTAAACAGCCAGGGTGGGTGGTTGGGCTGCGTTTCCTCTTGCCAAGGGTGAGGGTACGAATGGGGGTGGAGGGTAGCGCAAACTGAGACAGCCTTGTCTTGCTTTAGAGTCGACACCAATTTTTCCTGGTGATTAAGAAGGATGATAAAGCATATGAAAGAAAAAAATAAAAGTAGGGCCCTGCCTCACTGTTAATAAATCACTCATTCCCAGACATACCGTGCCCATTGTCGGTCTGTACACATTTCAACCCCCTCAACCCCGAGAAGACAAATTAACCACAAACTCTTGCCTTCTCCCATGGACCCCCTCTTTGGAGCAAGTTCCATCTTGCTGGCAGCCTGAAGACGTGAGAAGTGGGGTGGTATTGGCAGAGACTTTGGAGTCTGGTCAAGGAAAACTGGCACCCGGGCAGGGTTTGAGTTTGACCTTGGATGGGAGCCCAGGAGAATGGGGGCAAAGGTTTTGCAGCAGAACAGCCTCCGGTTACAACTAAGGAGGGTGGAGTCTACTGTGGAGGGCCAGGCTGGCACCTTGGCGTGACCACTTACTAGAGGTATGACCCTTGTAAGGCCACGTCCTTTTCTCTTGAATCGGTCTCTTCATCTGTAGAATGGATGCAGTAATTTTACTTCTCAGATATGGTTGTTTGGAGAATCAAAGGAGAACATACAGACAAGGAGCTTAGCAGAATTCCTGGTGCACCATGAGCTATTGGCAAATGTTATGATCTCTTATTAGTTGGCCTTGGTAATGAAACTGATGATAGTAATGGTCACCGCAGCCACGGCTCCGAGGAAGAGGATGAGCCGCTCCTGGAGGCAGCGGGCTCCTAGCTCTTTGGATGGCAGCTTGTGGAGGAAGATATCATATGTGCATAGAGGCAAAATGACGAGCCACAGGCCCTGCTAACTTCAATCCAGCCTGCGGAAGGGCAGAGTAACCAAGGGACATGGCCTGGGGCAGTCCCCAAAGTGCATCTCACAGGTTACAAAAGGAAACCTGGAACTCAGAATTGTTCATTTCTATAAACAAAACACTCACTCTAATGAGACCCCAATGGTAACACTGGCCATGGTTGCTAAGCTTAAAATCCTCCCTGTGTGTCTGGCACTGGGCTAAGAGCTGAACGCAAGTGATTTGAATGTATTCCTACTCCCTGTTATGGGCTACGCCACATATCATCCTGTCTTACAGATCTAGCAAGCCAGGTTCAGAGAGGTTAAGTATATGCCACAGATCACACAGCTTCATAAGTGGTAGGACTGGTATTTGATCCCAGGGTCTTTTCCTCCCCTATCCATGTGCAAAGAGATGCAGGGGCAGGAACACACAGACATGGGGAGGGAATAGGAGCCGACCCAGGATGATGCTTACCTAGCAAGACAGAAGAAAACTGGCTTGACAGGTTTCTTTGCACACGTGCTTAAATGGCAGAATTGAATCTTGTGAGAAATTGGAGGGAATCACCCACCCCCGAGCTCCGCACTGCCTCCTGATGCTGCTTGAATCGGGAGAAATAGGCCAGAACAGACGCACTGCAGTGCAGTCTCTTTTTTATGCCTTCCCAAAGGCCCTCCCCAGCCTCCTCCCCTGTGCCGCATCCCTGGCTCCCATAACCAGCGGCGAGAGGGACAAGCGGCAGTTAGGTCTGTCAGAGGCCGAGCTGAGGGCATGCTCCGTCCTGCCCTGCTCTGACCGGAGGTATTTCACCAACACCTTGGGGACAGAGGGATGGAGGGAGCGGGTCCAAATCCAGCCTCCTCCTGTGTTTAGAAAGAACCTCCCTTATTTGTCTCTAAATATCGGGCACTTTGGACATTGCCCTTGCTCCCTCCTTCCCTGCCTTGACACCCACTGAATGATTTGCACCCGGCAGAAGGGACTTCTATTTTCTGTTGCTGACCCACGTGTGTATTGCGGGCTTCCCAGGGCAGGTGAACTGTCTGCAGTATTTCACACCTCTGGCCACTACTGCAGCAAGCTGGAGCTGGAGCCTTTCAGAGGAGAGAGGAGCAAACAGAAGGAAGGATGGGAAGGAAGAAGGGGTGTAGACAGTGCCTCTGGCAGAGGGGGCTCACTGTCCTGCACCGGGAACTGTCCTTAACGGAAGGGGCCCAGGAAGGGAAGGGCTGTGCTCACTTGAAAGGAATGATTTATGGTTCTCTTGCTTACACGAAATATATGACCTCAGAGAAACAAAATAAAAGCACTCCGAGTGCATTGGCAATGACACACACACAGCTCAGCACCATGTGGCAGAAGCCGGGGAAGTGCTGTCATGAGGACCGATCACTGCAGGCTTAGAAACCAAAGTTTTGTCCGCTCCACCTGTATTCATAAAAGACCAGGGTTGGAGGGACATCAAATTACTCTAAGAACAATAGCTTCCATTTAATAAGCACCTGCTAGATGATAAGCATGCTACATATCTCATTTAAATATGACAATAAGTTGAGGAACAGGCAGGTTAAGTGATGTAAGCCTCACTCCTTAAATTTTGTATTGAACAGTACTGCATTTGTGCCTTTTCTAGATTTGCACATGTGTATATCGTTTTTGTAACTCTGGACACCTGGTGAATATTATTTTGGGGTCTTGTGTTTTCTACTACATTGTTAGCTCCTCCAGAGAAAAGGACATCTGTCCCATTTTTACCTCCCCAGCACAAGGCCAAAGTGCTTGATGTAGAGCTAGTGCTGAATGAATGAACAGACAGGTCATGTTCCTGGGGGGTTATATTTGGAGCACCTCGGTGGAAAGCGATCAGAGTGGATTCCTACCTCTGTCCTTCTGAGGGTTTTGGTTGATTGCTGGAATCAGTGATGGGCCTTCCCATAATTCCCCTAATTCTTATTGCCCCCCCCAAAAGGTTCTTTAACAGGGAGATAGCAGTACACAGAAAGAAGGTGACTTTGAACCCTTCTGTCTTTGTTTTGGGTTGGTTGTTCCTGGCTGTGTCTGGCCATCTCTTCTCCATTCTCAAAGAGCTTTATTGAGATATAAGACAATTCAGCTTTCTAAAGTATGTTTCCGTGTCTCTTGCGTATATTCACCGAGATGTGCCACTGTCACCACTATCTAACTTTACAACATTTCCATCACCCTCAAAGTAAACACATACCCCTCAGCAGCCCCCCTCTTCCTCCCTGCCCCCAGCCCCTGGAAAATGCACATTTGTGTTTCATGAATTTGTATACACTGGAAATTTCATAGAAGTGGGGATCCCTCTGTTTTTTCTTTTCTTTTTTTTTTTTTTTTTGTGTGTGTGTGTGTGTTACTGGCGATTGAACCCAGGGGCTTTCTACCTTAGAGCTATACCCCCAGCCCTCTTTTACTTTTATTTTGAATTGGGGTCTCACTAAGTTGCTGGGGGCCTTGGTGAGTTGCTGAAGCCAGCCTTGAACCTGTCATCCTCCTACCTCAGCCAAGTACTGGGATTATAGGCATGTATATCGGTTTTTTTTTCCTTTTCTTTTTTTTTTAAGACCATGACATCTGTCTGTTGCAGAGCCCATCAGAGGCAATCAAAGCTAGGCCAGTGGAGAGCCAGAATCCATCCAGGCATAGGCAGGTATTCTTGTGTGGAGGGGGACAAAGAGGATCTTGAATTGGGTACAGATCTAGCACTTCATAGCGAATACTTGCCCTATTTGGGACTAACCCGCCTAAGTAAGCCAAGTTCTCACACACAGTGGGTCAGACAGGGGTTTTAATCATAGCTGGTTCATACTTTACTACAGACCACACTTAGTCCTTGCTTTCCTTCATCATCAGGGAACGTATTACTTGAGATCAATGTCAATTCTATTGAAGTCACACACACACACACAAGGCCACTTAAAATCCGAGAGAGGAACCCTCCTCCTAAAGAGGAGATTTTATTGCAAAGTTCCAAGTGAGCGGTGCCTATCTGGGCATTTCCATAAATCTACATTACCCTAGGTATTTGGGCATCCTCTGGGAGAGGAGAGCCTATCAGTAGAAAGTAATGGTTTTGGGTTTTTCAATTGCCCTAAGGATCTTGACAATACTATTAAGACCCATGAGCTCCCTGTCGAGAAGTTTAGGAGTGAAATTATTAATATGCCCAGACGTTATGTTGATTGTTGCGCCGCAGCAGAAACTACTCTCTCTGTTATTTGAGCTGCATTATCACTTTTCCGAGCAGAGGATTGCATCAAAAATTTAAACTCCTCTCATCCCGGCTCATCACATAGCTTTTCAAGGTCTTATTGTAAAATAGGCTGGGCATAATTTAGATATTTCCCTACCTATGGAAGATAATATGTTTTCCAAAGACCAAACTATTTTTTTTTGGAAAAAAGAGTAGCCCCTCCCAGTAGGATTCTCTTCCACCCATAAAAGATGCCGTATTTTAGCTTTTTAACTCAGTTTTCCTTGGGTGCATTTCATCCATTTTTTTCCTTTGAGATATTCGTGATCCTTTTCTCTGAACACAGGAAGAGAACCAAAACAAAGATAAAAATATGATTTGGAGTTTGGACTGAGCCTCTGAATGGTGTGGACAAAGTCTGATGTGCATCATTCATTCCTAGCAAGGATGACTGCCGCAGACCAGCTAAATGGCAGGGAGGGGATAAAGCTTCCTGGGCATTTCACTTCAAAGCTCAGCAGAATTATTTACTATCTGGGTGACCTTTTCCCCAAATCTCTCCTGGTACATGCCTTATAGGGCAGGGGAACAAAAGTTTCTCCATCCTATATAAACAGAAGTCAGCTGAATGTCAGGCTGCGGACTGCATCTCCTTTCATGTCGAGTGACAGCTGATGTAATGGGATGTTAAGGCATGCTGCTGGAGACATTGTGGAGCACTGCTTTGTCTTCGGAATGCACACACACACGCACACACGCACGCATGCACTCATGCACACACACACACGAGCCAGTAATTACCCAAGAAAAACAAAGAGCTGAGTGCTTCCTGAAGCAGCATCTGTCGCCCAGGATTATGTGGCTCAAGCATGGTCAGAGAGAGCGCCCTTTGGATTTTTGTTCCTAATTGTTTATTGGTTTCTTTCGAAGTTGTCTTGGAGTTGTTTTCGTCTTCTAGTTAAAGTGGATCAGACCTCTCCCAGTGCTCACAGTCCTTAATAGATAGCATGGACAATGAACAAGAGAAGATGAGAGAAGCCTTTTATCCCACCGCCCCAAAGAGCTCCAGGATGTAAGCAACTTTTAGAAATAGCTGGACCAATGGATGGGAAGCCACTGCGCTGTGACGCTCTAGTTTTGTGGCAGGGAGAGGAGTCAATGCCATTAGAAAGATGGGCTCCCTCTGTGCTCCACCGGAAAAATAGGTTTCTTCCCGGGTTCCTAGTAGCTGGTGCCATTTCCAGGGCTTCTTCAGTGTATAAGATATCGATCCTCCTGGTTTCGCCTGGGGGACTGTGGACTTAGACACCCAGAATTTAGAGGTGTGTCTCCTCTGTCTGCCTCTGCTTTCTCATCCATAAAAGGGTGGTTCAGAACAGCTCCTACTTGCTGAAGAGAACTAAATGAGATAGTACAGTCAAAGCACTCAGAGGCTGCATTGCAAATTGGAAGCACTCAGGAAATGTCAATATTTATTTATTTTTGCCCCAGTAGGCCAATTCTTTCTCAAAGTGGTGGATAAAAGGGTGACGCAGGACCTGTGACTCCCAGATGATTATTTTGATGACTTGAGAAAATTTTGTTGCCAGATGTGTTTAAGGTGAATAAGTCCATTAAGAATAAGGGATCGTTTTCTCTACTGATGAGTTAATGTAGCTTTGGGTCTTACAGAATATAAAGATAATCAGTGTGTGTAGTTTTCATGCTTGCAGCTTAAATACATTGAAAAAAAAAACCCATCAGGTGTTGGACAAACTGAAGTGCGTTGTGGCACCTAGTTTCCTTTGATCAATTCTTTTATTGCATATGAATATCAGCAAAGAAAAGGCCTAGATTTAGTTGGGCACTGCTGTTCCTGCTAAGCATTGGCCCCCGCTTTGCACGAGAAGCCTCTGGTGAAATGGAGACTTTTAGGTTTCTGTGGCGTGTGTGAACCATGCGGGCCTCTCACTGCCACCGCTGCCGAGCTACTCCGCGCCGTCCCGAGCCGTTCATCACCTTGAGATGGCTTCAGTCATCAATTAGCAATTATTTTCTCAGGGCTTCTTGGGTACTGAAACATTCCAGTATTTATCACCTCAAATGGAATCATTCTTAATCCCATAATGTAGGGAGGGAGTCATCTCTCACGCGAAACAATCAGATTTGGCGGAGAAAATAATTTCCGTTTCTCACACTGTCTATCTGACACTTTAATCGTGTGGTCTGGGGAAGGCTTCCCGATAAGATGACACTTGGTCAGAAACCTCAAGGAAGCCGGGCATGGTGGCGCACGCTTGTAATCCTAGTACTTGGGAGGCTGAGACTGGAGGATCCAGGTTCGCAGCCAGCCTCAGCTACTTAGTGAGGCCCTGTTTCAAAATAAAGAATAATAAAAAAAAAATAGAGCTGGGGGTGTAGCTCGGAGGTAGAATGTGCCTGGGTTCAATCCCCAATGCCAAAAAAAAAAAAAAAAGAAACCTCAAGGAAAAAGGGAGGGAGTCATTCTACCATTTGGAAGAACAATGATGCAGGTGGACAAAATAGCAAAAACAAAGGCATTTTACACGTAGCACGTATATAGGGATTGTCCAGGAGATCAGCCCAAGCTTGTCTCTTTCACTCAGCTTTGAGCTTGGGTTGTGAAGGACACATTGAAGTAAATAAGAAAGGCCCCGTTTCCTCCCTGGCCTCTGCCTGGTGTGGGAACCAGACAAGCAGGATTCTGCCCCAGGCCCTTTGCCATCGCCTTTGCCTGGGGATGTGGATAACTGAGTGGCTCACGCCTTGTATGCCTGTATGTCTCAACTAAGACATCATCTTGGAAGACAATACCAGTAGTCCTATCCATCTTACTTTTTTTCCTAAGTACATGTTAGCATCTAGTTTTCGTTGTCTTTAATTTTATTTTTCCTTCTGCACTAGAAAGTAAACGTTATGAAAGCAAAGATGCTATTTTATCCTCTGTTGGGTCTATGATCCTAGAACATTTGGTAGGCAAAAGGAGTGGTTGCTGGGTTAATTAATTCCACCTCCACAGCATGGCAAGAAAGCAAGCACGGAAATGATGTCCAAATTACAGCAGAAAGAATCATATTCCCCTGGTGCTGTGGCATGCTGTTATTTGAGATACACCTCAAGAGCTGGAACTCGATCGAAGTTCGAGAAAGAAATTTTTTTCGTGGGTGTCTTTGCCAAAACACAACTCTATCGCATGCAAAACTGTAGCAATTTTTTTTCTCTTCCTGAAGAGAAACATGACAACAAATGCCTTGCGAGTAGAAAATCCCCACGGAATGAAGGAGGGCAGAGGCCTCCCACACACCCAAGTGGGAATGACACACTTTGCTTCCACACTCTGCCTAACAGGCTCTCCTGTGGCCCTTTCTGCCACCTGAAAAAATGTTCGTTTTCCATCACAAATCCGCTGCGTTAAAAATCTTTGCTGAAGGCCTCTGACTCACCTGGCAGGGTGAATCCTGATTCATCTGTGTGGTTGGTGATACAAAAAGCAACTGAACTGGCAAAGGAAAAGGGGGGCAGCGCTTGCTAGGGTTTGCGAGTCAAAAATAAGATCGACGGCATTCTGCCTCCTTCAGGAAACCTTTTATGATGGGTCAGATGAAATCCAATGGCTTCCGAGAGACTATGCTGGTGTGAGATCCTCTGTGGTTGCTCTGTTATAGGTCTGGCACTGGAGCTAACTTTGCCATCCCACATACCAATGACTCCAGTTGGTTCTAGTACTCCCTGTAAGTCTTCATAAGCCTCTCTGGCTCATACCTAGTATATTATTGGAGTTTTCATTCTATGGGTTTTTCCTTGCACAAAGCCTAGCAAAGTCATGTGTATGTAGCCACTTGACAAAGCCTTTTGTGTTCTCTGAGAGAAATCCAGGGAGGTGGCAGCCTTCTCCGCATGACTCCTTTTGCCTTTTCTCCAGAGAAATTCCTTACACAAGAACAGTGACATAGGACCTAAGTTCTCTTTCAGCAACCCATTTAAAATCATTTATTTATTTTTCTTTCATCCCTTCATTCCTGTCTTAATTTGTTCAGGTGTTCATGTGGCAATTAATTACTGAGCACCAACCCTGGGCCCAAGGACTTTTAGGGTCACAAAGTCCCCAGTCTGTAGGATGGTAAAGAAACAGACATGTCCTATACTGACCTTTTGTGTAAGACACAGGTTCCGCCTTCCCCTTTTATTTCTCCTTGTCCTGATTAATTACCAAAGTGCCTCACCTTTCCATGTACATTTAAAATTTTTTTGATCGGTGCATTATAATTGCACATAAGAGTGGCATTCATAGTGATAAATTCATATACGTTCATAATATGATTTGGTCTGTTCACATTTCAGCTCACATATGAAAATTTTGTAAGGGCCATTATGACATACTGCTCTAAAGAATTTCATTTATGTATAGATATGAAATGACACTCAAATACCTTCCTCCTCTCCCCATCCTTATGTTTCCATGTTTCCTGCCAAGGCCAAGTTGCTCTTCTGCCAGGTCTACATTCATACATGTCCCAGTGTACAAGGTTTTTTTTTTTTTTTTTGTTTTTTGCTAGTGTGCCATTTAAAGGATGCTCTATGGCACACAGAGAAATTCACAAGAATGTTAATTATTACCTGTGGAGAGAAACTATAACATTTTGATTCATTTGTGTTTTCAACTGAATGTGGTATTTATCAACTGTCTTTTATGTTTAATTCTAGATAATAGAGCATGGTGAATTGGAGTCCTCAATTATGCCTATGGAATGCAGGCACAGTGTCACTCTCCTTGCAAGGTTTAGACTCCTCATTCCTGCCCTGGATTCTGACTTGCCGAGAGGGGTCTGTGCTAGAGAGCCTAGGACCCACATGGCCTTCGGGGTACTTGAGCACACACAAAGCATCTGGACACACAAAGCAAACATGGGAGTGAGGAGACGAAGGGGCTTGGCCGCCTGGGCTTCCTCCGATTCTCTAGTCCCCATCGGTCTATACTTTCTGGTACTCCGAGCACCATCATGCGATTCCACGTGCAACACAAATGCCTGCCACTTAGAAGTTTGTATAATTAAAACAAATGCAGTCTGACCCACAGAAGAAACCATAAATAGGACTGAGAAAAGCAGGCTTTTTTTTTAACAAAAGAGTTAACTGACAGAAAATGTATGGACCATTTCATTAGGGAATGAAAAAAAATAAATGACTTACAAAATTAACCAGAAGCAGCACTTGACAAAAGAGAGTATCACGCCAGAAACGCGCATTTTTACTTTTGACAGACATGAAAGCTAATCAAAATACCATGATGAGAATGCTCATGCATTGCTGGTGGGGATGCAGAATGATAACAGCCACGCTGGAAACCGTTCCCTCTGATGTTATACTTACTGCACCACCGAATAATCACAATCCTAGGTGTTTACCCTAGAGAAACGAAAACCTATGTTCACCCAAAAACCTGCACATGAAAATTTATAGCAGCTCTGCTCATGATCACTAAAAACTGAGAACAACCAGATGTCCCACAATGAGCAAATGAATAAACAAAGTGCGATGTTCTGTACGATGGAATACTACTGCGGTGACAAAAGGAGTGACCGGAGTCAGTGGCGATGTGGAGTCAGTACACTTGACAGTGGGTAAGAGAGTCCATTTTAAATGTTCTCAGCGCAAAACAATGACACACATGGAAGTGATGGGTATGTTAATTAGCTTGATGGAGCCAGTCTACCATGTACGCATCAAGCAAAACATCATGGTGTGTGTCATAAATATATACACTCTTTATTCATCAATTTAAAATATGACTGGAATTTTGACAAGGAATGAACTATTGATACACACACCACTTGGATCCATCTCAAAGGTATCACGCTGAATGAAAGGAGTCAGTTTCAAAAGGTTGCCTATGTGCTTTGTAACTCCATTTATATGATTCTTTTTATTTTATTTTATTTTTGTGCTACTGGGGATCGAACCCAGAGATGCTCTACCACTGAGCTACATGGCCAGCCCTTTTTATTTTACTTTGACACAAGGTCTCATTAAGTTGCACAGGCTGGCTGTCTGGAACGTGCAATCTTCCTACCTCAGTTTCTTGAGTACTTAGGACTACAGGTGGGAGCAATCGCACCCAGCTTTATATTATCTTCTTAAAAAGACAAAACCAGAGTGATTACACAGGCTGAGAAAGGGGAAGTGTGTGATGACACAAGGGTAACACAGAGCAGGTTTGGGGTTGTTAAAACTGTTCTGGGGTCCCATGGCTGTGATGGCTACAGAAATCTATGCGTGTGTTAAAATGCATAGAACTGCACACGGTAAAGCCAATCTTACTTCATGTTAAAAATATAATAGAACAATGAACATTAAACACCAGGGTGAATGCTTTGGGTTTATGGGGGAAAGACTTCCTTCCGAGCCGGAGCCCAGTGAAGCAGAGAAGCTGAGGCTGTTCTCTCAAAAGGAAGGGAGCAAATTCACTCCAAAACTTGAAAATCTAACATATTATTACCTCTTTAAAAAAAGCACCCTGGACAAAAACAAAATTTGGATCAACATCTGTGTCAAAGTCCTATTGGCATATTACTAATTATTTTTGGTTTTGAATTCATTTGAGTATTGTTTGCTAAAGCTCTTGTATCTGTTGCAAGCTGTTTAAGAAACTAAATGATACCATGTAAAAAGGAGAATGAATGTCTCTGTGGTACAAAGTTGTGCGCTTCCCACTGACTCACCTTGTCGAAACATGAACAGTGCTACATTATTCATCATGATAAGATTATTAGTTGATGGGAAACAAATTACAGAGCTTCCCAGCCTGCTCCACTTCCTGACTGCGTACAAGGCCATTTTTCAGGAATGGGAGCTGCTACCAAACTTTTCTTTGTCCTAGGAAATGTCCCACAGTTTGATTCTGGGAGCAATAAAAAGATACAAAATGATAAAAGAAGAAAATAAAGTTTAAAAATTATTTAGAAAGAAATCCTGAGGGTGCTCACAGTTCAGTAGCATACTGGGAGAGATACAGAATGTGAGCTGAAAGAAATGGAGAGAAACATCCCTCTTCTGTTGGACAGGATGGCTCAGCTCTTCATGCCACCGTGGGTTGATGGGGAAAACACTTTTAGGAATGCAGGGAATGCTGAAGAGAGGGCTGGCGATTTACATAGACATCTAAACTGGCTAGGAGGAATCTAATCTCTGTGCCCGAGTGTCAACAGTTATGAAGTGTTTTCTCATCTTTGAATTCTCAGACCCTCCTGGATTCTTTTCCTGACCACTGTCTTCCCCAGCAAGCTGTACTAACTTCTCTCCTTCATCACCTCCAGGAACTTCCTGGAACCTTGTGCAGATGCTATTTTCCGCCCATCACATCACTCTGATTCTTTATCATCCTTTTCTAGGATGAGGGACTGAGCCCCTAGTCCAGAGGCTGCTACACGATTGGCAGGAGGTGGCAATACCGCTTGTGGGATCACAGTTTCCAATAGCAACAGCTTAACCCGGGGACACAGGTGTGGCATAATCAGCATAGCTGTCTGCACAGCCCAGCACCTGTGACCCACATCATTCCTGTCCGTGAGAGCCCGCGAGCTCAGAAATGACGGGGCTGGGACTCACAGAAAGGAGAGGGATGTTCAGAAAGATGACACTGCCTGGCCCCATAACAGGGACTTTGGCTTGTGAGAGCTTGTCCCCAGAAGGGGACAGAGTGTGTGAAGTATAGGAATTCTAACAAGGGAGGCTTCAACGCTGACAAATAAACAACACAGGATGCCCCACTGCGCAGCAGCTCCTTCCTCACGCCTCTGTTTTTCTCGCAGTTGTAAAACAGTATATTTCCTCTTACCATTCTAGGCAACACTGTCCCTGGCTCTGTCCTGGTCCCTTAGGCGTTTAGGTGTCCTGACCTTTCCCAGGAACACTCAGGAGGACACAACTATAATGCCACCCACTGTTCTGTGGCTTCCCTTTCCTTTGCTTCCAACTGCAAAGTCAATGAAAACCATCATTCTGCCTACCTGGACGATTCCAGGGCGGTGCCGCCTGCACAACTGTCCAGCAGAAGGGTGTCAGGCCTTCTGCCTTTTTGGTGGCAATAGTTCCTGCTAGCTGACCGAGGGGCTGCGTGCACGGACGCCAGGCCCGGGAAAGCTGCTATTTCATGGGCTGGAGCTGAGTTTCCTGCTCAGTGGAGATGGAAGCCTGGCAGCCCGACGGGAAGGCTGGAGCGAAGTGAGCAGGCCTGGAGTCAGACAGGTGGGAGCTATCTTTGCTTTCCCTCCCAGGAATCGCGCTGCCAGTCTGCTTAATGCCCTAAGGCTTTCCACGTGTCTCACTGCTCCAACCTAACTCCCTCGTCCCAGTTTCTCCGCGGAAGCAGCCCTTTCTCTGTGTTACATCAGTGGCTGCACGTGTCATAGGAACTGGTTTTCCAGGGGGAACACTCTTTTCAAGCCCTGGCTTTTAAAGGTGGCAACAGACAGGGCATGTCTACACTCCCCAAAGGTGGCATTTTGGTCCTGCAATGAGATATGATTTGAAGCCAACACAATTTTAAAGAAAATTTCAAGGAAGAAAATCGGAATCTTTCTCTTTCTAGGGAGAAAGAGAGAAAAGTTGGTTTTCTGGGTGAAAATGTAATTGTTCCACCCCATTTCCATCCCTCCTTCCTCCCATAGTTTAGGAATAAAGCAATTAATGTCATAGGGCGCTGAGAATTCAAAACATTTGGAGGTTAATGGTAGGATCTGATGTGATATAATGTGAGCAGGTCTTATTCTTCTGGAAAACAGCTTTTTTTTCAACCTAACCAAAGAAAGTAGTCCACGCTGGGAGATGTGCTCTGGAGGGAATTAGTCTCAGTTTAACCTGATTTCTAGAATTTGTTTGAGAATTCCCGATCAAGTATCACTTCCCATAAAGGTGCAATCACCAATGGTTTTGTGATAAGCTTTTTTGATAGTCTCCTTTAGCACTTTGTGTCACGTTTATTTTCACACTTATTCATTAACAATACTTATGATACTAATGATCGTTATCAATAGCTAACGTTTTTTGAGGACTTACTACCTGCCAAATTCTGCTAAAAACTTTATATAAACTGGGCACAGTGGTGCACACCTGTGATCAATAAATAAGTAAATCAATAAATAAGTAAAATTTAAAAAGAACTTCACATAATTATACAATTAATCATTGTATGCCCCCATTGGGGAGGGTAGATACCCATTATACAGATGGAGAGATTGAGGTTTACAGAGGTTAAGTAACTTTCCTCACGTCATTCAAAACATTTGGATATCAAAAAAGCTTGATGGGAAGTGAGAACCAACCCAACCCAGGGCATGTGACCCTATAGCTATTGCTCTTTGTGGCTGGTCTTGGGTAATGCATTTTTTTCTTTTTTTAAATCACATATTATTCATAAATGAGTTGGTCTAAATGAGTGAACTTTCCACATAACCAAAACTTACTGTCTGCAAGTGCTTGATATTTTTATTTTAACCATGCTGTGTGGATGTATTAATTTGAAATTAGAAGCTAAATTCGGCTGCATTTTTAAAGAGGGCATAATGAGCACACTTCCACATCTAATTGAGGACTGAAAACTTATTAAGAGCAAACATGATGGTACTGTGCAGTCCTATAGCTATGTATCTGCTTTCGGTTTATTTTGTCTCCTTCCTTAGGTCAGGCTGCCCATCTTGGGGCTGTTCTGGGCCCGCTATTATGAGCCACCTCAGGTCGCTCTCCTTTTAATGCTATATGTCTCTGAAGTTCTTGTTAAAAAGAATATTAAATTTGTTAGAAATTACATGTTAATGAAGAGCAAAGAAGACCCTAATGAAGGCCAAAAAAAAAAAAGCACGCTGAAAGTCTTTCTGAAAGCTATTTTGAAAACCTAAAATGAATTTTTTTTTTTTTTTTTTTTGCGGTCGGTACTGGGGATTGAAGCCAGGGGCATTCTACCTCCGAGCTACACCCCCAGCCCAATTCTTTTTCTTTTTCTTTTATTTTGAAACAGGGTCTCACTAAGTTGCAGAGGGCCTCACTAAGAAGCCGAGGCTGGCCACAAACCCGGATCCTCCGGTCTCAGCCTCCCAAGTACTGGAATTCAAGCATGCGCCACCACGCCCAGCCTTAAAATTTTTTTAACTTGAGGTTACAGTCCAGAAAAATAAAGTTATCAAGGGCCTGTCCAGAACACCCAAAGTGTTTCAGACTGTTGGTAAACAATTTGGTTTCTGCATTGACCTTGTTTTCCCAGCTGGAATGTAAAATGGAAAGGTGGATATCACTTTATACTTGGAAAACAAACACTTGCTCATGCTTGGGCCAAGGCTGGAAAGATGAGAACCCCTTTTCTTAGGAGTTTGGAATTTTACTATTTTCAATCCAATGTGGAGGCTGCTAAGGGTGGAGGGTAAAATAAAGGGTCCTTGGTTTAGCTTTGGGGTTGGCAAACTATGGCTCCAGGACCATATTCAGCTGCTGGGCTAAGAATATTTGACATCTGAAGTTATAAAAAAGAAGAATGCATGATAGAGACCATGCATGGTCGACAAAGTAAAGCGTAAAATCGTGACTATCTGGACCTTTAAGGAGAAAAAATTTCTGACTCTTAGCTTAGTAGATAGTGGAAGGCTTCCTGGAGCAAGAGGTACATGAGCTATCTCATCATAAATCCATAAGGTCTATTTGAGTCTTACATTTGTATATATGTTTATTAAATATCTACGCATGTATGTTTAAATGAGTGAATGATGAAACAAGTAGGCATAACAGGTAGGCTAGTAAGTGTTGAGTGCAGACTATGGTTCTGACTCATTCCATGGCACTGACAGATAGAGGCATCCTCTAAATCAGACACATTCAGCTCAGTAGAGAAACAACTGAGGGGGCGGGGATCCCCCTAAAACATGGACACAACCGATTTCCTTTCTCAGGTTCCATGTGAGATCTGCTCATAATCAATTGTACAGGATCAAGACATTCAAATATAGAATTACAGCCAGAGGCACGCTGCTATGCATCCAATAAATGGCACCTCCCAGAAGCCAACGCAGCCCCTCACCCACCTGCAACCAACCTCTGCTGCCTCACGACTGCGCACCTAGGCAGCTCAGTATGGACGGCGGTAAAATCAGCAAACACATCTTTTTCTTCTCGGGTGTTTTATATCTCACTGACTGTTTAGGGTTTATTGAAACAGAAATGTCACACTGCTATCTTTAGAACACTCAGAGTCTGAGCTAGGAACACTGCGGCTGATGCCCTACACATTAAAGGCAGGGGATGCAGATTTCATCTCTGCGGCAGCAAAAGTGGCCCCAGTTTTCAAAACAGCTATTAATCTGTGATAAGGAAAAAGGCAGAAGGGCTCAAGATCTTCCTTCCAACCACCGTCCAAACCAAAGTTAAATAATCCAGCTATTTCTGAAGCAATTAGCGGTATATATTATTTCCCAACACTGGTGAACAGAATCATGTTGAAAACCAGTGCTCTTGACACGTTTCTCTATAAAATCAATTACTTTTAAAGGCAAGAAACTCATTCTCTATCCCAGGAACAGATGAGACACCACCTGCCTGCTCCAAGAGATGCCTCTTTTTTAATGGGTTTATGGGATTGGGGGGGCTCTCCCTTTTGGTATTATCTGCACATTTCTGCAATAAGGAATTTCGATTGTATTCTAATACTTCTATGGCCACTCCGTGGCCCAATTTTCAAGCATCCTGAGTCTTCAGCAAGAGAACACTTTGATCTTCTGCTAGAATTAGGCTTCCCAAGCTGGATAGGATCTTAATTATTAGAAGTGCTTTCTCACCCAAGTCCAGTCTCTGACATCATAATAAAGTACAGTAGCTCCATTTCAGATGAGAAAAGAGCTGATTCAGGGAGATACTGTATGTATCTGTTTGCATAGCAGGAATCAGGCCTGAATTTATTTTCCTAGAGATGTTTCATGGATAACATTTTCATTTTCATCAAAGGCAAGCAATTTAAAAGTTCCTCTTGCTGTTGACAATCTCCAAAGCAGGGAACCTGGGATGATTACAAATGGCGAGGCTTTTCAAGGGACAAAACGTGATGTTGCATTTCCAGAGCAGATAGCATAAGGCACGGTCTGAATGGTGTACTGGTTTGGAGTCTTCTGCTTTTTGCAGAAATCAAAGGCAAACAAGTCCTTCCAGGTAAAGTTGACATTGACGAAGTTATCAGCCTTATGTAACCGTATGGCGTGCACACATCTCTCAGTGTTTGAAATTGGGCATTTTCTATCAGAGCAAGAACAGTAACTCTTTCTGGGTCATTTTAAATGTCATTTGATGAATTTCCAGTTTGGTTCAATTAATAGCACTTTGAAAAGAAATCATGCTTTCTTTCAAAAACAACGACGACAAAAATCTCCCTTTCTTCTCTGGAAATGATCTATTCATTGCCAGAAACTGGTTAAGCACGGAAAAAAGATTTTTTTTGATTTGAGTTAATTCAAATGAAACCATCAGTCAATTGTTAACAGATATTAAAAGTCAGAATTTTGGGTAGGAGTCTGGAATCCATCCCCCCCAAACAAAACAAATAAATTCCTTTTATTTTGATTCTTTGTTTTTTTCATGCAATGTCGCTAACTTATTTGTTCCTAGAACATATTGAAACATTTGTATCTAATATCCATAAGCACCCTTGATAAAAATGAATTGTGAAGAAGTCTAAATTTGGGGGGATGTGTCTAGGGCCATGTCAAGTCTGCCATTTCAGTTACCTCTGAAAAAGCCCCCTTCATCTGAGATAAGCCAAACCCAATTGATCTTTTTATGTCTCTGGTCTTCTCTGAATGAAAGTAAAAATTGCCATTTCCCTAGAGCACAGTAAAGAGATCTGAGCATGCCTCTTCTTTAAGCAATAACCATTAATATGGGTTCCGCCTGTACCAGACATCTGTAATGCTTTGGGCTGTATTTTCTGGCGAGATAACAGTGTTGTCTGGAGAATTGGTGCATGAAGAGGACAGAAGGCAGAGAGACAGAGCTGAACTGCTCACTTGTGCTCCTATCTGAGGGACAGAACTCTTATCTCACATGGAAACATAGCCCTGAGCCAGAAAGAAAAGTTTCATAAATCTTTCCCTACCAAATTGCCACTCTCCAGTCTTCCTTGTGGCCCATGGCTGACCTTGATTAGAATCCACTGTGCCGTGCAAGGATTCAAAAGGATCTGAAGAAAGGTCATTGAAGAACATCACTTAGACTCCTTCAGGTCCAGATTGCAACTTGTATGACAACCCATTCTATGGTCAATCTGTCTTGAAAAGGAGCCAGAAAGAATACTTGATAAATTCAATAGGCATTTATTGAACATCTATTTTGTGCCTGGGCCCGAGCTCCTTGTAAAGACCATAGTGTCATCTAAGCTATAGCTCCCTATTCTTGAGCAGTTTGTAGTCCAATAGGAGAGACAGATAGCTTCAACAGAACTGGATAAGTGTGGAAAGAAAGGGGAGTGTGCAGAGTAGTCTAGTAGTATTTTCTCTGGATGCTAACATTCTGAAAACTTGCAACTTTTGTATGGATCCAGAATTTCTGAGGCACTTATAGTGATTTCACTGGCAAGTAAGGGCGGCTCTAACATTCTCCAGGAGACATTTCTCAAATGTGCTTAGAAAAACCTCAGAGCTACCCTGCCCTTCTACACACATTCTTCCAACAAATTGTTTTTGTGCCTCATGTACCAGGGGATCGTATGGGCATATTGCCCCATCTTCAGTAATCACCAAACCGTTAAATATGTTGCTCTTCCCATTGGACGTAATGTGGGCAATGTGAAAGCTCTAGCTATCTGCCTAAAATCTCTTTGCCACAGCTTTATCATGGTACCTGGGATTACATTAGAAATAACCTTTAGGGAGCCGGGTGTGGTGGCACACGCTTGTAATCCCAGTACTTGGGAGGCCGAGACCGGAGGATCCAGGTTCGCGACCAGCCTCAGCTACTTAGTGAGGCCCTCCACAACTTAGTGAGACCCTGTTTCAAAATAAAGAATAAAAAATAGGCCTGGGGGTGTAGCTTGGAGGTAGAATGTCACTGGGTTCAATCCCCATACCGCCCCCCCCAAAAAAAAAAACAGAAAAAGAAATAACCTTTAGGGGTTTAGAGGAAATTGAAACCTTCAAATCTGCTAACTCAGATTTCTGACGACTGAGGAGAGATGTTGGGAGGAAATGACTGGGAAGGTTATGATGTTGGGTGAAAATGAGATGGGAACCACAGACATTTAGGGGGGTCCTAGAGAAGGTTAGGAAATGCCACTAGGAGAGATGAGAAATGGCAGTGGTAACTTTCCATACTTGCTTTGAAATACTTCTTATACGTCCATCCCAATGAAGAGGAGGAAAAGAAGAAGGATTTGTGATTATTGGTTTTCCTTTCTGCTAAATGAATATACCACATCAGCCCACCTTCTGATCATCATTGAACCTATTGGAAAAATGATAGTGATATCTCTTTCCAAAAAAGAAAAAAAGCACAACTTTGTCTATCCCAAGGTACACTTTTATAATCCTTGACATTTGTAATTCAGAAGTCAGCCTTACTACAGCAGGCATTTGACTAAGGCGGAATCTGCCGAGCTAGGTGTGTTTCAGAGTGGTGTGGCAGGCACCCAGGGGACAGACCAGCAATGGAGACAGAAGGACAAGGTCCTGCAGCCCCAGGAAAGCAAAGGCAGGCACTCTGATTGTGTCTTTTGTGTGTGTGTGTGTGGTACCGGGGATTGAACCCAGGGGCGTTCTACCTCTGCGCTACACCCCTGGCCCTATTTTTTATACTTTATTTTGAAACTGGGTCTCACGAAGTTGCAGAGGGCCTCATAGGTAGAGAGAGAAAGAGAGACAGGGGGAGAGAGAGAGAGAGAGAGCTGAGGCTGGCTGTGAACCCAGATCCTCCAGTCTCTGCCTCCCAAAGTACTGGGATTACAAGCGTGCGCCACCACGCCTGGCTTGATTGTGTCTTGACTGACACTAACTTCACTCTGGCTAATGAATCCCTTCACTCTTATTTCTGTTCAAACAAGAGTAGCTGTCCAAGGGAATTTAAATAAAGAAATAAAGCACCCCCAAACTAGGTTCCAATATTGTTTGCTTTCTTCAACTGCAATCCTTTTGCTCAAGGACGCATACCGTTCTCCTCTCCTAGGAGCAGCACACACAAGGAAGCCCTCTGGATGGATTGGCATAAAAATAAGCATTGATTTATGCACTTAGGGCCACCAAGGGAGAGACACAAACCCAGTTGGTGTCCCTGCATCCAGGAGACTACATTAGTACCACTGCATTACCTGGGAGATGTGCAAAATCACATGTGGCTGACATGTGACACTCAGCCACAAAGGTGCTCAGAGGCACTGGGCATTCCACAATGCCATGAAATAATGCAGTGTTCGAGAAAGCAGTTCCTTATATTGCACTACAAATTTGGAATTATAAAACAGTGGGAAGAAATGGTGAGTGGCAGAGTGATTTTCAGCCTCAGACTGAGAAACTCAGCCCCAGTGAAGGGGTAGATGTTTAATTCAGCCCACAAGACATCTGCAGAGAAATCAAAACAAAAATCAAAGCAAATTTAAAAACACTTGGAAATCCTCTCTCTCTTTTTCTCTCTCCCACAACACATGCCCTGTGTGTGCATGCACACATGCAAAAACGCTTGTACGCACACACAACACCATGGGTTACTTACAAGGAGACAGAATTGGACCCTCCAGTGGTTAATACCAAGATTTGTATTGTTTCATTTTCCTTAAAGATTTTGAGATAATTGTTCATTCACATGCAATTGTGAGAAATAATGGAGAGAGACGCCAAACAACTTTTGTCCACTTTCCCTCAATGGTACCATCTTGTACAAGTATATACAATATCACAGACAGGATACCAACATTGACATGCTCAAGAACATCACCAAGAAAAGTCCTTCACGTTGGTTTTTTATAGTCATACTTACTTTTCTCCCACCCTTCTTTTATAAAAAAAAATTGAGGTGAAAGGTACTTGTACAAATCTTGGGCATATAATTTGAAAGTTTTAATAAATACTTATACCTATGTAACCATCAGCTCTCTCAAGGTATAGGACATTTCTGTGTCTCTAGGAATCCCTGGCACCCCTTTTCAGGCAATCCCTAGTCCCCCTAGAGGACACACTTATGATCAACCATCATAAAACAGTTATACACATTTTGAACTTACATAAATGAAATGATAAGCAAGTACTCTTTTGTGTCTGACTTCTTTGGCACAGTATAATATTTGTGAGGTTGACCCACAATGTTGAGTTCTCAGTAACTCATCCCTTTGTAGAGCTGAATATTAGTTTATTAGTCTAGTCATTTGTGGATAAATATTTGGTTGGTTTCTAGTTTGAGGTTATTGAGTCAAAGCTGCCATTAACATTTGGGTTTCAATCTACATTTGCACATATATTTTATTTCTTTTGGGTCAATAGTTAGGAAGGGGGTTTCTGGGGATATGTCGAACTGTGTAAGAAGACACAAAGCAGTTTCCCCAAATCAGAAAGCTCTTTGGCATCACCTTATACAGTTAAACACCAACTACCACCAACATTGTATGTGAAGTGCTCTACAACCCTGCCAATATTCGATACTAATTCTTTTTAATTTTAGCCATTCTGGTGGTTGTGAAAAGATAACCTAAGCATTTTATTCCTTTGAACCTCAAGGTATGCTATAAAGGGGGTTTGGAGACACATTTTGTAGTCCAATGTGGATCACACTTGGAGTCAGAGCTCAGTTGAAGCCCCAGGTTTTGCATCTAGCTGGCAGTAGCAGGCAAGACCTGCAATCTCAAGCTCTCCAGGTGCTGCTAATGCAGGTGGCCCTCTGACTTCGCTGTGATAAACAGTGCAGGGGAGTAAGTTGCATGTGTTTTGATGTATCCATTTCAGTGGAGTCCTTTGCTTCCGATAGATACTTTGTTACCTTCAGCTGAAGGAAGTGTTAACCCATGTCATGAACTCTAAATATTTGACCATTTTTAAGCTATTGCCAGGAGAGAGAAAAATTGGCTGACAGGTCAGCCAGCCAGTTGGACATTCTTGCCTACTCTGCATGCTCCTGTCTAGAAAAAAAAATAACGTTTGGCCCATCAATGGGCATCCCATTGACTTGTCTGTGTGGTTCCTGGCAAGCGCCCATGGACAGAAACAGATCAGAGCCGGTCCCCACGACACCGACACAGGAATCAGCAAGAGTGTCTTGCCTGTCATCTGTGTTCAGCTAACTGAGCCCGAGAGCCAAGAACTGCACCTGATTCTGCACACCTGTAAGGAATATGTATGAAGACAAATATGTGACTAATGTTTTGATGTGGGGAGATACTGCAGCCAGATCCCTGAGCTAAAAGGAGGCATCCTTTCCTCCATATGGTGCATGTAGGAGATAAGAAAACAGAAGTAAGGAGACCCAGGACTTGGACACTCTGTCAGCACTCACAATTGGTCACAGGCGTAAATGCAAGGGCAGGCTCACAGGCATGATTGCCAAGCATTCAGATCTGTGTTGGTGTATGAGTTTTTTTCCTCTCTGGCTTCTTTCTGCTTTACAGCCACACCTTGTCTCTTGATGTGGATACACAAGCACCCTGAGAAAGTTTGATAGAAAGATGATAGCCAGTAAAGACAGAGAGTGGTGGGTGAGGTGGCTCAGCAGAGTGAAAAATACTGGGCTTCCTGCCTAAGTTAACTCCCAACTTTCCCACTCTATGCCGAGGGAGGGAGGAATATGGGTAAAACATTCAACATACCCAGAGCTCCGATTCCCTCGTCTGTAAAATGGAACTTAGAGCCTTTGTTTTATAGGGCCACTATGAGACAGGAACGAGCTAATACACATGGGAGTCACTTGTCATGTAGCCCAGCACATTACGGGGACCCCAATGTGGACAGAATCTGATAACACACCCCTTAGGGACATAGTGCTGGTTTGAAGTCACCTGAGTTTGTTCTGAGATCATATAGATAATTTAAATGATTTATGCATCAATTAATCCTATTTCTACTCATATGCAAACAAGGCTGTTGGCAAAGAGGTGACTGGTAGACCAGGTGGCATCCTGTGATCAGAAATTAAGCCTGAACACATTCTACTCCCTCTTTATATGGCTTTGGTTAGGGTATAAGAGATGGGGACACCAGGCAGGGAAGCATCTAAAACACCTTATGCCTAAAAACAGGTTCTAAAGTCCAGAATTTGGACCTGTAAGCCATTCTATGGTCTCCTTATACTTTCTTTGTTCCAGGGACAGGGCAGGAATATAAATCTCTATCTAAAAGGAGCAGCAAGTAATAACAATGCTGGCGGATCTCAAAGTGGTGTAAGTGAAGGGAATGAGAACTCCTGCCTGGGTAAGGCTGAGGAAGAGCTTTCACAGAAGAGGGCCCCGCGGGGCTGGCCAGCAAAGGGTGGAGCTCACCAGATAGCTGAGGAGGAAGGACTGTCCTGAGAGAGGGTGATGACAAGAAGCTGGAGTTGTGGGTAGGCATCGAGAGAGGGAAATGAGATCAGAGTGGGGACCAGGAAACCTGTGGGAGCTGTTCAGGGGCTTGTCACTTCCTGGAGTTCAGGATGCATGTTTTGTCTTTCCCGTGTTTTAGCATCTAGCACAGCAACAGGCAGAGAAAGAACATGGCTGGATGAGTTTTAGTGAGAGAGTGGCGATGAAGAGCAGTTTGGGAGAAGGGAACGACCAATTTTGAGGATGTTATTCAGACACAGAGGCTGTGGATGAGTTCTGAGTTAGGACAGTAGAATGGACTTCAAGATTCAGGGACACAGTCAAGAGATACTGAGGAGGGGATGTGACAGATATCCAAGGTCCCCTGGATATGGACCATGAAAGAAAAGGAAGAATCAAAGATGGCTGCAGGTTTCTGGCTGGAGGTCGAAGGGAGGCATATTCTAGTGGAACTTATAAGACCATTCTCCTGCTCTTCCTTTTTTTCTTCCTTCTGAAGATAGTTCCTACTTGATGACCTATTTCCTTTTCAATATTTCAAGATTTCCTTCCAGTATGGCTACCCCTGACCACGAGATCCGTGAAACTTTACTGAAGTGGTGAAGAAATCAGACAGGTGCAAGCGCCCATCCTGGCTCTGCTACTGACAAGCTCTGATACCCAAGGAGAGTTCTTGAATCCCCTCGGTCTTCCATTCTTCATCTGTAAAGTAGGAGGAATACAACTTTTTGTACAGCTATCTTCATGAAGATAACATGAGGTTAAGTAATCTTGGTACAATGTCCTGTTCATGGTAAGTGCTCAGGAAGCAGTAACCACCATTTTCATTGTTTTGCTATTTTTGTTCACTATTCATAGTGTTTTTGTCTTGTCTCTCAGTTTGAAAACTCTTGGAGACACATCAAGAACTTTCTAGTCTTTGCTAGTATGATTTGCCTATCTATCCTCCTGGGGTTCTTGTTAAAACACAGTCTAATTCTGGGCCTCTGCATTTCTCAAAGATTTCCCAGAGATTTCCAACATGCTGGCCCATGGACCACCCTTTAAGGAATAAGGATATAGACTCTCTAGATATTTCCACAGATTAGAAAGACATGTATGTAGACTATAACAAATTTTGGTCTGTGCTTATCCTTCACACTGAGCAGGAAACTCCTTTAGAGCAAATAGTTTTATTATAATTAAGGTTTCCCCATCTAGGCACTTAGCTCCTGTGAATGGAGCCAACTGAATATTAGTTTGTCTTTTGAGACTCTAAAATACTTGGAACCAAAGAAGGCATTAGAAAAATAAACTCTATTTATTCTGTATATAGCAAGCAAAATCCCTGCACATCCAAATGTAATAAATATATTTTTCAATGTCTGTTCCATAATTTATCACACAATTTCTCTCTCTGCTTACTGTGGCTTATCATCAGGACAACACCAATCGGATAAGATGAAGACGCTGCCAGTAATTTTTAATATTATGGTGAAATCATATATTTTCCTAGATGGTTGACTTGATATAAGGCCTAAGCCTCAGTCCATAAATCTTTAAGTGCTTGAGATTTGTGGTAATTTCATATTTAATCTATAGCCTATCGATACATCATCAGGACCTGGGAAATGATTAAGAAGGGCTTGGAAGATAAGCATGGGCGATAGTGGATAATAATCTGAATTTGAATACATTTCTAGACTGAAGACCTTGAAATGGACACAGTATGTCAAATGTTTATTTATTTTTATTGGGGGTAATTGTAACTTAACTTTTTAACTCACATACTGGGTGGGGTATTTTCTTATTCTTTCTTAGTGTCATGTTGTGAATGACACTAAATGCAATGAAAATTCTTCCTTTTGTCTGGAAATCTTATCTTCCTAAGTTTTGAATTCAAGTTTCAAGATCTCCCGCAATTATTCATGTCCTTAAAGTTCAGGATTTGCCAAGGGCTGGCTCTGAGAATATAAGCATCCTTAAAGCTGGGGTTCAGCTTTGCCACTGCTGTACCCCTAGCACCTCTAATGGTACTTGGCCCAGAACAAATACGTTTTGACTGATTGAATTTTGGTGTTTAAACCTCATTCTTTGATCAGAAGCCACCACAAGGGTCACTTCTAAGGGACAGCATTTTGGCTTTGAATTTGGTGTAGGTACCTACTTGGATTGTTAATATCCTTCCCCCATCTCCTTTCCCTTCGGAGGGAACCATCCCAGAACAATGCTCAGGCACTCTGAAATGTAGACACCTGATGTCAAACATCATTACACTCACATTCAATCCATCTAGTACTACACTGCAAGTGGGGAGCACGGCACCACCTTTGCCACTCCACTGTGAGCTGAGCTCAGCATCCTCAGCCAATATGGTGCTACTGCATATGTGCCTTGTCTCATCTGGAAGAAGAATAAGAAGAGGAGAAGGAGGAGGAGGAGAGGAATGGGGAGGAGGGGAGAAGGAGAAGGAGGAGGAGGAGGAGGAGGAGGAGGAGGAGAAGAGGAAGAAGAAGAAGAAGAAGAAGAAGAAGAAGAAGAAGAAGAGGAGGAGGAGGAGGAGGAGGAGGAGGAGGAAGGAGAAAAAGAAACAGAAGAAGGTCTTTACGAATTCCATTTCGAGTTGCCATGTTCTTGCTGGTATTTAGGAAACACAAATATAGGGGATACAGAAATGGCCTCCATCCTACCACCCTCTAAGAATCTGGGTCGGATCTATCGCCAGTACGCTCTGCTATGCACTCAGGTATTTTCAGTTTACTTCTCAGTTCTTTCCCCCACTTGCTATTCTCTACACCTTCTATAAGGAGATATCAGGAAGTGAGATCTAGAAATGGCTTCTTTCCAAATAAAACACCCCCCCCTAAGTTTCAGACACAAGCTGCTCTCAGAAAGCCTTCCTCTCTCTGACCAAGGGATCACTTCTGTGCCTCCCTCTCAGGAACCCAAGGAAACCTGAGCTCTTCTCCTTCACTTAGAATAAAAGCCAAGGAATAATGTGTCCTTAAACTATAATTTGCTTGCATTCGGCAGCTTCCTATCTACCGCCACAATAGTCCTCTATGTAAATCAGATTTATTTATTCATAGGCACTAGCATTCCATTACTTTCATCAAAACCAGTCAAGCTGCATTCAGCGGTTTCTGCATTCTTATAAACTAACTGGAAAAGCAATTAACATTCGCCAGCACTTTAGACAGTGGGGAGAGGGCGAGGGGCCCTGCCACACTCTTGGTAACACAACCTCTGTAGGCGGATGGCTGTGCAAAATGACTGCTCCTCTGTGTCGAGGGAGATAAGAGAAGTGACACAGATTAAAACAAATTGTTGATCCATACCAGGGAGAAGCTAGGGAAACAATAGAAGTAAAAGCATAAATGTCAATTTAGGATGATAAAGGATACAATCTAAATGTAATATGAGAGGCCCCCAGACAAAAGCAAGAAATAGAGATTGCACATTAGTGAAGTATCAAAGTACTGGAGCATTATAATACACACGCGTGCACACGCGGAGTCGTATGTCGCTGGCATATGAGAATACAAGCAACACATTGTTGATTGCTCAGCAAACCCAATTATGAATTAACCCGCCATGGCGGAAATTCTCCAAAATTATGCTCATTTCAAGCTGCTCAGATGAACATTTTGTTCCCGTGGTAACTTTGCTTCTCATATTGGCTTCATCCTCCTGCTCCTTTTTCTTTTGGGTGCCTAAAGGCTACAGAAAAAATATATATACCCCAAATCTGAATGGCTCCGGATATCACCTAACATGAGGTTCTGGCCAAATGCTTATTGGTGCCTCTGATAAAAAGATTGAGAATGAGGTCAGCCTGCAAGGTCACCATCTCAGCTTCCGAAACAGTGCCACATGGCTCCTGCCTCCTCCCTCCCTGGCACTGCGCTTGATAAGTCAAGATCTGAGAATTCATTCCTAATTACTCTAGCGTCAATGCTAGTCCTGCCTTTATGGTGACAAAAATCAAACTGTGGGCTCAGCTGCGGCTCTGTCTAATATAATAGCTGCCACTTGCTAATGTGGCAGGCAGAGCTTACAGGAGGCGTGCAGGTGGCAACACGTCCCACTGTCCTCCGGGCTAGGGCAGCATCTCATCCTGACGGGCTTCAAGTGTCAGGGTGGTTATTAATTACCAGAACGGCCAGCATGATGCAGTGGGTCCTGGGGAGTCCGTCACATCCGGAAGATGCCCTGTGCCTGCTCAACACACCTCTCAGAGATTCTTTTTAAGAACCAGTGGTAACTGTGGTTATTCACTCATGATAGCTGTTAGGCTTTCATAAAAAGGAGAAATATAAACAAACCCTTCTTTATCTCATAGATGCAATACAAAAAAATGCACATAGAAATTGTGTTTGTGAAAGGCAGACAGTGCATCGTTTCGCTAGTGTTTAGCCTTCACTGAGCACTAACTTGGTGCAAAGTGCTGAACGACAGGCTGTGGATCAGTCAACAGTGGTGGGCATTCCTGTTGTCCTCAAGAGCAAATAATAATTCGAACACCAATAACAATAGTGATGCTGATAGAATAATAGTGGGCTGGTTACAAAAAGACTCTTCACTTTACAAAATAATTTGTCACGGGTTCGCTTAGAGAGACCTTCCTGAACATATTAAAATATTATTAACCCTAAAAGTCAACTCTATCATGTCAATGCATGTTGAGTCTCCACTAAATGCAAGGCAATGCATCTAGGCACAGGGAGACAGACAAGAGCTTTACAGTGACAGCTTCTTCTATTCCCTGTCACTCCAGGTGGCTATGAACTTGTGGGGCAAGTAGTGTGTCTTTACAGGGAGAAATGCTTTCCATGGATTTTTTTTTTTTTTTTGCGGTACTGGGGATTGAACCCAGGGGCATTCTACCTCCCGGCTACACCCCCAGCCCTATTTTTTTATTCTTTATTTTGAAACAGGGTCTCACTAAGTTGTGGAGGGCCTCACTAAGTAGCTGAGGCTGGCTGGCTGTGGACACAGATCCTCCTGCCTCAGCTTCCCAAGTACTGGGATTACAAGCGTGTGCCACCACACCCAGCGAATTTTTTTTTTTTTTTTGCGGTACCGGGGATTGAACCCAGGGGCGTTCTACCTCCGCGCTACACCCTCGGCCCTATTTTTTATACTTTATTTTGAAACCGGGTCTCACAAAGTTGCGGAGGGCCTCACTAAGGAGAGAGAGACAGAGAGAGAGAGAGAGAGAGAGAGAGAGACGGGGGAGAGAGAAAGAGAGAGAGAGAGAGCGAGCTGAGGCTGGCTGTGAACCTAGATCCTCTGGTCTCCGCCTCCTGAAGTACTGGGATTACAAGCATGCGCCACCACGCCCGGCCAAATTTTTTTTTTTAATCATTTATCCTCACCACAAAATCCCCATTTTATAGGTGAGGAACCTACGACTCAGGTGTTTGTTTGTTTTTGTACTGGAGATTGAACCTAGGGACATTCTACCTCAGAGAATTTTGAAAGCAAGGTCTTGCTCTTAGCTGAGGCTGGCCTCAAACCTGCAATCCTCCTGTCTCAGGCTTCCAAGTGCTGGGATTACAGGCATGCACACCACGCCTGACAGACAGGTGGGGGTTTTCAGATCACAAGCAAGCAAGTGGCAGCCCTCTGCTCCTCCCCATTCTACGTCCTTCTCTCCACTCCCTCATCTGAGGTGGAAATAAGTTCCTGTAACTATTATAAAAACCACCTCCTACCTAGGGACACCCTGAGATTCTCAATTCACAATGAAGTCAATGCTTCATATCTACTGGGTCTAGAGCCCTCAATCCCTACATTCCCCAGAGACCACAACCCCTCATCAGTGGGTGCAACTTTTAAGTCGCCCCTTTCCCCTCCTTTGGTTTCTGAGGGAGTTTTCTCTCAGGCTAGAACTGGGATTTGCAAGTCATTCTGAATTCTACAGGAAAACTGTTGGGTGTACAAGTCTCTTGCTTTACCTCAGTTTCCATATTATAATTTAGAAATGAGGGCCAGTCCCATGAGAATTTCCTCTTTACAATGATTTGTCAGATGTGTTTGGAGCTTTGCAACATCTCGGAAGACCAGGTAGCCGGTACCTTCAAGGGAAAGCTTCTCTACTCTGCCTGCCTCTTCCCCACCCCACGAGGGGGTTACACGCCCCTAACATGGCCCCATCTCCTTGTTTAAGCAATAACACCCAAAACAGGTGAGGCTGGGAGTGCTGGATGGGCAGGGACTCTGTGAGGCTGGCAGTGCTGGGATGGGTGGACCTGAGTGCGGGGCTGTCGGGTGAGCTCACCCTGGGAAGGCGCTCAGCTGCCAAGCCAAGGGCGGTGGGCTACAGAGAATAAGTGAGGCCTCCCACAGATCGTCTTTTCTTTTTTCTTTTTTTTTCTCTTTTGGTTCTGGGGCCTCCCTCCCTCTCAGGAAGAGCTGGCTCTGCTCACAGGCATCTCAGCCTTTCAAGGTGAACTCTACTCCTGGAGATGTGCTCCTCACGAAGGCTGGGGGAGAGGGGAGGGAGGGGGCCAGATCAAAGCCGCCTTTGAAGTGAGTATAATTTTTGGAATGTTGCTAAGAGTGTAACACACAGTTCAGCAGGAAATTGGCTCTGGAAACAGCTTTGTAGTTGCTCCCCGGGACTGATGATTTCCCTGACCTGGTGGCAAAGGTGCGGAGCCGAACAGTGGGGGAGAGGAAGAGTGCTGACTCTCACCGATCTGATTTAAATTTTTCACCAATCGAGTCTTTTGGCTCTGACTCGCTGAACAAAAGTGTAGTATAATAATGTTCAAAACAAACCTCCTGAGAAACCAGGGATCTCTCGATGGATTTTGAGCTGGCTCCAAGACTGGACATAAAGGACAATAAGGAGACTTGGCTTCCTGTGTCAGAACCTATATAGGAAGCCATATGGTAACATAAAAAGCGACCAATTAAGCCGGGCATGGTGGCGCACGCTTGTAATCCCAGTACTTGGGAGGCTGAGACCAGAGGATCTGGGTTTGCGGCCAGCCTCAGCTACTTAGTGAGGCCCTCCGCAACTTAGTGAGACCCTGTTTCAAAATAAAGAATAAAAAATAGGGCTGGGGGTGTAGCTCGGAGGTAGAATGCTCCTGTGTTCAATCCCCAGTACCACACACACACACACACAAAAAAGTGACCAATTGTTGACTGTTTTTTATGTATCATGTCATGTGGTAGCCCATGGAACATACTTAGCACAGTGGTTAACACCTACCAAGTGCTCAACTGATGTCATTGGTCTCTTTAATTCTCATGACAAACATAAATTAGGTATTTTTAAAACCCTCACTTCATAGATAAGGAAACTGAGCCCCAAGGAGACCAACTCACTTACCAAGGTCAATCTAATAAAAATGGCGGCACGACCAAGGGCCAATCTATCAGAATCCAAACCCACCTTTCTTATTTATAAACCATGTGATCTGCATCCAGGACAAGTCCATTTTGCAACAGTTAATGCTCTCCAGATTAAGGAAATGCAATCTTTTCATGAAATAAAAGCCCAAGTACCTTTTCCTAGGGAAAAGGAAAGAAAGAACAGCTCGTCTTTCTTGTTAGTGCATAGCTTTTCTCTCTTAGGGATTCTCTGAAGGCTGAAGGTGTTTTGCTCCCTTGGTTTATGCCTTTAATTTCTGTTGTTGTTTTTGTTGTAAGGGGGAGGAATGGGAAGTGGGGATTAGGTAGATAATTAGTGAATCGATACCAGGGAACAAAAGATTTTGCTGGGAATATAAGACCTAGCCACACGCTTCAGATATCGGCAGAGTAAGAGGCCAATGCCAGCTGGAGGGGCTGCTGGTTAGTGGGGGTGGAGAGGAGAAAAGTAATTCAATATGGAGCGAACTTCACCGAACAGGAGGGGAAAAGACACTTCCAAGAACGGATTCAGACACCTTAAATGAAAGCTCAGTTGGGATGAAATTTGACCATATGTTGTCAGGGATTTAATTTCTTCCTTTTTCTCCTGTCTCTCCGACTCCCTTCCCCATTGCTGTGGACTGAAACCCTTTCTGATGACACTGCGTCTAGCTGTGATTCCTGTGTCGTTGGAGTCTACTTCAGGTTTTGCATTAATGGATATCCCAAAGTCAGCACCCGGAGGCTGGGGTAAACATATGTCTCTATGCCCCTCACTCTATGGTGTTATCTTCTTCACCCAAGTCAGGGAGGTGGGGGGTAGACGCAATAATGAACCCCTAAAATGTCCACATCCTCAGAACCTACACTATGTTAAGTTACATGATGCTATGGATTGAATTATATACCCCCAAAAGATATGTTGTTGCCCTAACCCCCCTAAACTCCCTCACAATGTGATATTGTTTGGAAACAGGACTGTTGTAGATGTAACTAGTTAAGATCATGCTGGATCTGGGTAGGCTCCTAATATGATATGACTGGTGTCCTTGATAAGAAGACAGTCATGCAAGGCACAGGGCGACAAGAGGAGAAGGCCCTGTGGCCACATAGGCAGAAGCTAGAGTGATGCGGATGCAAGCCAAGGAGTGTCAAAGGGTGCCAGCCACCACCAGGAACCGCAAGAGGAAAGACTGGATTCCTGTACCGAGTCCAAAAGACCGTGGCCCTGCAGACACCTTGATTTCAAACTTATAGCTTTCAGAACTGTGACACGATATAGGTCAGTCATTTTAAGCTCCCCCATTTTGTAGTGCATTGCTATTGGAGACACCAGGGATCAATACAGATGCCAAGGGGGATGAAAGGCTGCAGGTGGAACAGGTTGAGAATCAGCTGACATTGAGGTGAGAAGGGTATCCTGGATCATCTGTGTGGCCCTAATGTCATCATGTGGGTCCCTAGAAGTGGAACAGGGAGGCAGAAGAGAGGGAACCAGAGAGATAGCAGCACAGGAGAAACTCAGCCTGACACTGTAGACTTTGAAGTTGGAGGGAGGCCAGGAGCCAAGGGATGCCGGCAACCCCTAGACGGTAGAAAAGACAAGGGGATGCATTCTTTCTAGAGAATTGGGAGTAAATGTGGCCCCACTGACAGCTTGATTTTAGCCTCAATGAAGTTATTTCATACTTCTGACTTCTATAACTCTGATACGATTGTGTGTGTGTGTGTGTGTGTGTGTGTGTGTGTGTGTTCTTAAATCATGGTCTTAAATTAAATAATTTGCCACAGAAATTATAGAAAGCTACTACAGGCAGGTAATGCAGAACCTGTATAGGTAAACCTAAGAGGCAGGGGTCTCCCCAGCCCATTATAATATTGGAGGAAATGGGAAGACTCCATCGTGGATGAGCTCCACTCCCCTCCCCTTCCTTCAGTGGAAGGCACGCAGTGATTGCCTCTTCTATACACATCACAATAATAGTAGTAATAAGAACAACTTCTGTTCACATCCACTGACTGCTCACTAGAGGCAAGCACCACTCTTAGCGCTCAACATAGATGATCTCTTTTGATTCTTGCAGCAACGTTATGCATTAGGCTCGGCTCGGATCTCCACCATACTGATGAGGAAACACAGGCTAAAGAAATCAAGTAACCTGACCTAGGTTACACAGCTGGTCAATGGTGGGCAGTTGACTGCCCTGGACGGATATGACAGCTGGGTGGCAGTCACAGATCTCCTGGAGTGAGGGGCCATCTGGAGGTGAGTTGGCCAGACAGATCTGGAGAGGAGGATGAGTCTCCTTTCTGCCCATGTGAACACAGGAGGGGAAACACATGTTCCAAGGTGCTGTCTATCTCAGCTTAAGACTTCTATTGTTTCAATTTCTACACCACCATGTAGCAGCAGATCAATGTTGAAGAGATTCAAAATCTCGAAGATTATCTCGATTCAAAGTTGGCAGTCAGGCAGTTGAGAAATGGGAACATGTTGCACTTCCCGCCTATTCCAAGCGTGGTGCCAATATCCTGTCGAGAAGAGTATAAAAAGAGCGTCTGCATAAATAAATATGCTTTGTAACACCTCTTAAACTTATTCTCCTTGCCTGATATGAAAATATGATGGGTGACAGTAGGTGATATTTGCTTCTTCAACTGCTTTAGCAAAGTTTGTAAGACCCGCTGATCTTTGGCATGACTCAACACACTGAAATCTCAGGCAAAGATGAGGGAGTCAGCTCACTAGAATGCAGTCGATGAATCCAGGTTGCACTAAAAGAAGAGGCAGGAAGATGCAGAGGTAAAGGAGGCTATTGGCCAGCCAATCAGTGAGTCGTGGTGAGTCTCCCACAGTTCACAGCATCATGGTGGTGTCACTTCATCTTGCTGAGGTTGCTTTGTAGTTTTTCTGGAATGCAAAGATACTAGGAAATGAAGGCTCCCAGGCCTTCTGTGAGATATCCCTTCATCCATCACTTCATGCCTGCCTGGACCGTCCTTCCTGCTTAGCTGCTCCTATTCCACCTGGGAATGCCTTCTCCTTTTCCTGCCTTTGCCCACAGTATACCAGCAGCTGGCACAAAGAATAATGATGAATGGAACATGTATACCAACTAAATCACCTCCACCCTGAACTTGTTCTTGAGAGAAGGAAAAGGTACCTTGGATTTCTCTATTCAAAATCACAGCATTCTAAAATTACCTTATGCTTTAGTCCTTCCCCTTGCTTTGCACCCCAATACCTAAGTTGTTTGTTCCTCTAACTCTTTCCATGGATGTCTCTGAAATCATCCCGTGAGCATTGTTTTTTTGTATGCCCATGAGATGCTAGGATCTTAGAACTCAGAGATGGTAGACTTGGGTCCTGCCCTTTGGGAGCTCATTGTCTGCAAAAGGAACATGCAGATTTTTATTGCATTCACCCACTGCTCCCTCCCACTTCCTTTCAGTCAACATGCACTTATTGAGTGCCTACTGCATTCTAACACTGTCCTAGTTGCTAGGGATTGACAATGAACTAGAGAGGCATGGTTCCTGCTCCCAAGAAACTTTATTCAAGAGAAATCTTAATGTCCATCAGTGAATGCATAGATTAAAAAAAAAAAACATGGCATATATATGCAATGGAATTTTATTTAGCTTTAAAAGAGAAGAAAGTTTTATCATTTGAGACATGGATAAAGCCAGAGGATGTCACATTAAGTAGAATAAGTATAAGTGCTTAAGTATAATAAGAGAAACAGAAAGTCAAATACCACAAGATCTCACTCAGATGTAGAAATCTAAAACTGTCAAGCTCATAGAAATAGAGAGTAGCATGGCGGTTACCACTGCTGGGTGGAGGGGTTGTAGGGGAGATGTTGGTCAAAGGATGCAAAATTTCATTTCGGAGGAGTTAAGTTCAACTGTTTTGAACCAGGTGACTGTAGTTAGTAGCAAAGTATTATTCATTTGAGAATTGCTGAGAGTAGATTTTAAGTGTTCTCTCACCACAGAAAAATAAGTATGCGAGGCAATGCACATGTTAATTAGTTTGACTTAGCCATTCCACAATGTATCCACATACCCAAACATCAGGGTGTACACCACATATACAAATTTTACTTGTCAATTAAATGAATCAATGAAAGAGGGGGTTGTGGGTTGAGCTCAGTGGTAGAGAGCATGCTTAGCATGCCCAAGACCTTGAGTTCAATCCCTACAACTAAAATAAATAAATGAATAAATAGCCTATTTTTGAAAAGAAAGAAGCTGGAAATGAATCCTTCCTGGGTTGTAAATCACCATCCCTGGTTGTACCTATTTCTGTAGGCTGATAGTGCCCCCAGAGGGCAAACACTGATAAATATTCACTGCATGAATGACTTTTGGGACTGACTCCTTCCCTCACCCTACCACCATGGGTACTCCTGCCCTAGCACTTCTAGACCACACAGGGGCGCCTCTGATGACCAGCCCAGGGGAAATGCCCACTAGACATTTGCCGATTGCATTTGAGTTCCTCACCTCGCTACCCACTCTATGGCATGTGTTACCATTTGGTGGAATAACTCTATTCTACAGTGACAATTAAAACCACAGGTAGCTATACACATCTCAAGTAAAACATGACTGTGTCTCACCACAAAAGGAAATATAAATTCATTTTTAATTATAGAGACTGTTGTGGTTGAGGAAAAAATTCAAATCTTCTAATAAGAAGTTTACATTTTGAGCTCTTAATAGCAGGTTTTTGATGCATAAACATGCCTTTTCCTAGGGTTTGTTTAACCAAAAAAGTATGTATTCATAAATCGCAGAGTCCTCAATTTAGCAGAGATCCAAAGAGAATCTGAGAGTAATGATAGGTTCTTGCTCTTTTGAATTTAACTGTGCTGCCATGGATTTACTTATTTTAATGTAACTTAGGATAAATTATCCCTCTATAAATATAACTCCTTTAAGATTAAGAATATTTCATTCTGTGGAAGGACACAATTTGGTATCAGTATTCAAGACAAAGGATGCTAAGCATTCAGAACTCTCTGCCCCATGGAAGAGTGATTTAATAATAGTGAAATGGCATTATAAGGAGTGCATTTTCCTTTTTGGGGGGTGGGGGAGGAGATGAACGTGAACTGAATTATAAGTTTCTGGATTTCAATCATGGCTCTTTTTGACAGTATCCTGGAATCACAAGGAAACACAAGGATGTGTGCAAGATTTCTAAACTGTATCTACTTTGTATGACTTTATTCTTTATATTTGTAATGGTGGCAAAGAGAATATTAAATACACATTCGAAGAGACAATTATAACAGGTTTTGGCATTTTGGTTACCCCTGGGACTCACATCTGTAATTGTGTTGCTTATTGCCCTGAATGGCAAGGGCATTTCTTTGCCAATTCTGATTGATTAGTAGTGGCTGTGCAGAGGACTGTCAAGAAGTATTGGCAGCCTGCACCTGTTCACAGTAGGAAATACGGCTGTGATCGATTAGTGATGTCTGCCCTGGGTGCAAGAATAAGTACTAGTACATGTGCTCAGTATCTGCCACAATGAAGATAATTCTGAAACTAGGAAAGAAAATTTTCCTAGTTTTGGTATCACATATAAATAAATTAAGCTACACAACTAGATGGGCCTAATTTTTACAGAAGCCAAAAAAACCAATCTTGAAGTCCTAGAAGATAAACCAGAGGTCAGTAATTGTATACTAATGAGCCCTTCAAAGTAAAAATATAGACATAAAGTTTTGCATTTTATATGTGTGTTTGCCCTTGAAAAAGCCTTACTTAAAATTTCAAAGCCAGTTGCTAACCTTAGAAGGCTTGGTTTCTTCCTACCCATATAACTTCAGTAGTTTGCCCTTTGTCCATGACATTAGTGTACCCCAAATTCATTCTTTTTCTCTTCAAAATGAAACCACTCCTTCAAGTTCTATTTCTGGTTTGCATATTAAAGTCCAGACATCTGAGTGATATTATAACACCCTAATCTTTGGGCTCAAATCCCAACTATTTATGTGTTTTAATGTAAAATTAGATTTCTAATCTTTGCAAATGTAGATTGGATGACTGGTTGTTAAGTAGATGTTAGCCCTTAAAGCTTTCAGATGACTTTTAACCTAAAGTGTAATGACAAATAAGAACTAATGACCACATAATTATAAATGAGGGCTGTAGCTGAGCAGTGATAATGTCGATTTCTTTAAGAGTAATTTGACAGTGACATTGCAACAATACTTTTGATCATCCTTCATTCCCTAAAGAAGGGAGATGAACCGCAAGTGATTACATTATGCAGTAGGACCAGGAGCATGTAGTTAATATTTTGAACATAAGGCAATGATCAACCATTTGGTTCATTTCCCTTTCAAAACTTCAACTGTAAACTCTGTCACAAGATAAAGTTAAAAAAAAACAAAACAAAAACAACTTCTGAGTGGCATCCAAGATTTGAAACTTATGCTGTGAGCTTCTAGTTTGTTTCCTCTCTTTCCTTTTGAAAAGGAACTCTCTCCTTTGGAAGAGAATAAAACAGGAACTTTTTTAGTTTAAAAAAAAGGGAGAGAGAGAAAAAAGAAAACGAAAATGTAAAACTCAGCAGAAATGTCACACGGAGGAATCATAATAAGCATTAAACATTATTTAAGTCATGCATAACCACTAAAATATATGACCCCTTTCCATAAATTGAAAGGCACTGTATTCAGCAGATTATGGGCCTCAAGTGCTGAACTAAGGGAAGCTCCTAAGATGCCCAGGCTGTGTAGACCTAAAGATTAACGCTGATCTGTGGTAACTTCCTCTCTAAGCAAGCAATATACTCTCCTGGACAAACGCCAAGGCGGGCTTTCCTTTCTCTTCTGCAAGGGAGGGAATATTTGTGAGAACCTACATGCTGAGGACTGTGTTAGAAAGAGAGAGGGAGGGAGGGAGGGAGAGAGAGAGAGAGAGAGAGAGAGAGAGAAAGGAAGGAGAAAAGAAGCATGCAGAGAGAGAGATGGAGAGAAGGGAAGGCAAGACAGGATAAACTTTGTCCTCCTCGCACTTAGAGCCTGCGGAGGTCCTGCCAAGCGTCTCCAGACAACACTCTTAGGCTCATCTGCTGCTAACAGAATGTGTGCTTCTAACCAGAGAAAGCCTAGAACAGAGTGATTCTGAGAACCAAGGATTGGCCAGAAATATGAAACCTGCAATCAGAAGAAGCGCTCTAGTAAAAAATTAACCTAGAGGTGGAGATGGTCAGGTAGTCGTCCACTGATTTGCTCTCTTATGTTGGGTCATCTTTCCATAGACTCGGTCCCTATAGGGGACCTAAGAGCTTCAGTGTCATGGGCTCCACAGATCTAGTTAAGTTAGGGCAATGGCATTTTTAAAGAATTGTTTGTATGGCTATTAATGCAAAGTTGGTGATACTTCGATCTCTGTGATGGTGCTGCAGGAAAGAAGATGGAATGAAATCTCCTTTTAGATTCTTAGTTGTCTAAATATGCTACAAGAATTTACAGAAGTGTATATTTTTATTTTTAGGATGGTCTCAGTAACATTGCTAAAGACTCAAGGAACATCTTGACCAGAAAGTTTTTTTGGGGGGGGGGGCTACTACCATTAATACTTCTTTTTATAATTGAATGGATGTCATTAGTGACTTAAAAAAATTTTTTTTGTGGTTCTAGGGATTGAACCCAGGGGTATTCTACCTCCGAGCTACACCCCAACCCTGTTTTTTATTCTTATTTTGAAATAGGGTCTCACTAGGTTGAAGACAGCCTCGTTACTTGCTGAGGCTGTCCTCGATCCTGCCATCCTCCTGTCTCAGCCTCCCAAGTACTAGGATTACACGTGTGCGCCACCACACCCGGCTCATTAGTGACTTTTAAAATGAGATGTTCAACTGTTTTTTCATTTTTTGGAAGGGTACAAAACACAGAGCTCTGAGCTACATTCCCAGCCCTATTTTATTTTTTATTTTGAAAAGGGATTTTGCTAAATTGCCGAGGCTGGTCTCCAACCTGTGATCTTCCTGTCTCAGCCTCTCAAATACTGGGATTATAGGCATACATCACCACATCCAACTAGGATGCTCAACTTTTTTTCTTTTTTGCGGTACTGCGGATTGAACCCAGGGACATTCTACCTCCAAGCTACACCCCTAGCCCTATTCTTTTATTATTTATTTTGAAACAGGGCCTCACTAAGTGGCTGAGGCTGGCCGCAAACCTGGATCCTTCAGTCTCAGCCTCTCAAGTACTGGGATTACAAGTGTGCGCCACCACGCCCGGCAGGACACTCAACTTTTAATGGAATATTTTGCAAGCTACAGTCTGTGCATTCTTAAAATTGAGATATCAGGATATAGAGAATAACATTTCAGATTTATGCTTTCTTAAGTTGACATGTTTCCTTTATTCAAGATGTTATCTGCTGTCCTCTAGGATGGAGGACCTTTCTAAACTAGATTCTATGTCAAGTGCCCAAAATATCTGCTCCCAATCTTTCTCCCTTCTTTTTTCGCCTTTCCCTTCTCCCTTTCTTAATCAAAGGAATGTAATGTAGCCAATCAGCAGAAAGGCTAAAAAGAGAAATGGGAAGCAACAGGGGCACCATTCACATGGTACAGCCCCCCGGCACAACTGTACATAGAAAACAACGTGAATGGCACTGGGGGAACTGAGAACACTGTGCAGAGAGTGCCCCTCCTGGGCCTCAGCTGCTCTGGGCGGAGTCAAGGTCTGGACTCCTAAGCCTCTTTACAGACAGGCTGAGGCCAGAGGGGGTAGGAGGTGCAGATGATTGCTCCAAAATGCTGACCTTGAGTAGTTTTGTCAAAGGAGAAATTGAAGGGTTTGTTGGTGGCCACTGAGTTCGGGGTTGGTGGGGAGTGGTGCCTTTCTCAGAAAATCGGGGGCTGCACTTGGGCAAACAGGTGCACGGGCTAATTGTGGACTCCCTGGCCAGGCGTGCTAGTCACTGGAGAGCGGCCTGCGCCTCAGGAGCTCTTTGAAATGTTCACTGATTTGATTGTTTAGCACCACCCACAAGAGGCTCTTAATTGCATTCCTAGAGCATTGGGCTTTCTATGGAAATTACTTAAAACACAGCTTAAGTGTTAAATCTGAACTGTGTAATGTGCAATTGAGGGTTTTTATTTTATTTTATTATTTTTTTTTAAATAACCTCACTCTGGCTGCCTCCTTGTAGGAAGCTCTGACAGGTTCAGTGGGAAATCTTGGGGCTGGCGCACATTATAAGTTATCTCCTGCAGGGTTGGCAGGTGTGAGCTATGTCAAATAAATTTATTACAGTCTGTGCTAATAATGAAAATTATAGAAAAGCTAGATGAAAGTGCTCTACAGCCAGCTAATTTGAAGCTACCTTACTAGACAATAACAAGCTCCTAACAGTTTTTCCTTTTTTTTAAAAAACACTAATTATGCTTAATGTTCCCTGTCGCATTAGCTTTCATGGTAATTATATTTCAAAACTTTTGCAATTAGGGTGCAGTTAATATTGTGGAATATTGCAATTATTTTTCATTGTGACACCTCTATTGAAAGCTGGTGGCATAATGATCACATTGTTCAACTAAATCAGAACTGTAGAAATATGGCAAATGAACCAATTACACATTATTATTTCTAATTACAGATAATGTCATTTTCTCCGCTTTTGTCCAAAAGAATTTCTCAAACACAGATATCCCAAATTCTCCTATTTGTAAAGACTCCCTCGTTTTCTCATCCACACACTGGCATATTCTTATATTAGCGCCTTGAGTGCTAAATTTAAAAAGGTCTCACAGGGTTTTCTTGAAATTTTCTCCTCCACCCTCTACCCCTCCCAGGGAGTTTCAAAGCCAGATGCGCTCATTGAAAAATCTCAGGCTGGCCCCAGCTACTGACAGCATGCCACACTCCGAGCTTATGTGAACTTAGCTTCTCATAATCGTCACTCATGATAGCTCATTTTTATTCATTCAACAGGTGTAACCTTGCATCCCAATGATGATTTATTAGTGGTAACTCGATGTGTCTCAAATACCTTCTAAATAGCACCTATCCCCCCCACCCCTTTCTACCACAAAGTGATGTGGTTGAAAGTTGAATTTTTCCTAACTATATGCTTCTAACTGTCTAGAAATGAAGTAGATAGCAACAGAGGATTTCTAGGAACCAGTTACATTTGGATTGGGGATTTATTATTTGTTTGCTTTTACCTCTAACTTTCTCAAACATGACCATCCTAATAATAATGATGGTGACCATAAGATCATTCATGAGCTCAATATCCATGGTTACATATGATATCAAGCACGGTCCAATTTATACCACAACTATGTCCTGAGAAATACACACCAGGCATTAATATGTAGTTTCACAGATAAAGAACCTGAAGCTTAAAGAATTACCCCAAATTTCATACCTAGCTTTTGGTATTAAACTGAAAGAAGTTCTTCTGACTCCTCACCACAATCCCTATAGCCAGGGCCACCACCTGTCCCATTCATCCTAGACTAAGGGGTTCACAGGATGAGGCATTTTTAGTGCTAGTGCCAGGACACTTCAGCAAACTGGGACAGTTGGTCACATGACCTGCCGTTTAAGTTAACTTGTCCCTGGACTGGGAAACATATAAGATGTTTTCTACACTGGGCTCCCTTAAAATTCTGAGCTTTATAAATAAAAGATAGAAACGTGGTGGGAAATGGGAAAATGAAACAGGAGTGATCCTAAAGCTGAACTCAGTCACTCCTTGAAGCTCTTTTGCCCACAATCTCTGTGTGGGGCAGGGCTGGGCGTTGGTCCTCACCACAGCTCCAGCATCTTGCTCCATATCTAGCCTGCGGTAGGTGCTCAGTACACATTTGTGAAATATTACTAACATTAATCGCTTTCATTTATACAGCCCTTATTAAATTCATTTGCTGAGTAACCTAACAGTGTTTTCTCAATCAACACACACACACCAATTTACTAAAAGAAAAGCAGCGATGGGCTCCATTTATCCTTCTGTACCAATGAGGAATCCAAGACAGAGAATGTCTAGGCAGTTTGTTTATCATGGACCAGGTAGGAGGGGAGAGGGGGAGATGCAGGTCTGATGATTCTGTAGCCCGGGCTCATAACTGCATGGTAGCACTTTGGAACCAAGGACCATTGTGGCTAATCCAACCCCTTGGTGATGCCAACTCTCTAAGAGTCCTAAGACAAAATATCTAATTTAGGGTAAATAAATTTTCCATTTTCCTGACTGGGGACATAAATAGGGGCATTCTTTTCTGCTTGCCCCTACTCAGGGGACAGCAGACAAGCTTTCCAGGACCAGAATGATGCTTGGAGCTTCCCTAGAAAAATCCAGAAGGTTTGAAGACAGAAAGTCTGGATTCTATATTTTTAAGAAGCTTCTAGATGCTGCGGATGCTGCTGATATGACTTCCACCTGCTATTGCGTCTTATCTGACATTTCTTGCCCCTAACTGATTACCCTCTGGCCACGTATGTTTTCTTCCATAATGTCTCAACCAGAACTTTCCTGTCTTGGAGCTTTTCCTTGCTATTCCCTGTGCCTGAAAAATCCCTTCTACCCTCTACCACTACCCAGCCACTCTTATGGTTACATGGAAACTGAAATTTTATTTTTACCTTCCAGCTAAAATATCACCTCCTTATAAGTCTTCCTTCCCACTCTGTCTAACTGCCTCTCTTCATGTTATTTTCTATCTCAGCATGCTATATGTTTCTGCCACACCAATCATACTGGTAATTATCATATTTCTAGTAATCTAAAATTTAAAATTACCCTTTAGAATAGAAGCTTCATGAGATCCAAAACCACATCTTTCTTGGGTCCTGTTAGTCCTGCAGTGTTGATAAAAATTTTGGTTTGGGGTAGGTTTGCAATTATTATTAGTAGAATATCTGTGCTAGCCAGTTAAATAGGGGATTGAATTTTTTTGCATAAAGGCATCTTTATTTTAAATATATATAACACATAAATATATATATTCTAGTCTCTTTTTAAATTTTCTTGAATATTGACAAATTATAATTGTATATATTTATAGGGCACAGAGTGGTGCTGGGATATATGTAGACAATGTGGAATGATTGAATCAGGCCAATTAATATCTCTGTCATCATTCGTATTTAGAATTTATGGCAGGTTTACTTGAAGTACCACAAAACATTCATGGGGATTGCCACCGTTTGAACCGCAGTTCCCTTAGGCTGCCAAAGCTACTTGTCCCAGGAGTGCAGAATAATATGTAAAAATGCCAGATTTGTTTTCCTGTTTGGAATGAAGACAGCCAACCTAAGCTCTGCTCTTTTCTATCAAGTGGGGAGTACAAAAGCAAACTGTCACACACGATCACTTTCCAGGCGGAGTCGAGGCGCGGCAATATGAAAACAGGTTCCCTTCATAAGACACAGAGCGCTCCAAAACATTTCAGTGACATCGGGTCTCATTCTCCATGAGTCGGCTGCCACAACGCTTTATTTATACAACTCATTCTGTTTCTCGAGGAGTTTTACAACCATTTTATCAGTTTCCCCTTGAGGAGGTACCTCTGTAGGAGGGATTAATCCTCTTAGGCCGGGCAGCCCCAGAAAGTGGGTTATGTTATCTGTGTCACAGAGGGCGAGGCTGGAGGTGGCGGAGGCTGGAATGGCCTGGAACCTGAGATCTTGAAAAGGGCAAAGGAAGCAGGATGAGAAACTACCGAGGCACCAGAGACGGAAGCAGAGTCCCTCCCTGCAGGCAGCCTTCAAGGTGCCAGCCCCAGTGCACACCTTGAGAAGACAGGCTCCGAACGTTAGCGTTTGTATAACGCCTTCTTAGAGTCCTCAGACCTACTGCAGGTGACACTCTGGTTGATCTCTGGTATTCACTGCAGCTTCTTGGGACAGAGGGCCCATGCCTAAGCACCCCACCCCACTTCACCCCTCCCATGCACAGAAACCCAGAATGTGCTCCTAAAGATCTATTGCTTACTGGCAGAGCTCAAGATGGCCTGAAGAAATGAAAGAGGATTCTTCAAACAGAATTGCATAATAGATATAAAGGAAAGCCATAATCCTAGGTCCTTAGGATATGGGGAAATTGGCCAGCTCATACGCAATTGGTGGGTTCTATACTACCACCATGTTTTGATGGCATTGTATTATATCAAGTTATCAAAAACTCAATTGCTTATGATCTTGTGGTTCTACTTCCATAATTTTATCCTAAGGAAATAATTGTAGAGAGGCAAAGTGATTTTTACATAGGATGATTTCTACAGTGATATTATTTAATAACAAAAAATTTGAAGCCGCAAAGATGGCTGACCAAAGGGGAAAGTTCTCAATAAATTATATATATCAACATGATGGGCTAACACTAATTTGGTGCTCTAGAATAATATTTAATAACATACAATAGTATTAGTAACTGTTATTTACTAAGCAGTTCTGACCACACCAGTTATGGTATTAAGCACATTTGTTTCCTTCTCCTAAGAATGGTATGAGATGGGTCCTATTTATTGCTTCTCCTTGACACATTAAGAAACTGAGGCCTAGAAGGATTAAGTAACTGCCTGAGGTCGCACTGCTCCTAAGTGCTTGAGTCTCAATTCCAGCTCAGGTAATCTGACTCCAGAGCCTGACTCTACCATAGCACAGTCCTAAACTGGTCCTATGACAGAAGAGCCCACACAGTGAGAGCTCAGCATAGCAGTTGAAAATTACATAAAAATGTAATTATATATAATTATGCATATACTATGTATTATATAATTACATGTAATAAAAAGAATATTTTCTTTCCATCCTTACAAACATTTATGGAGTGTCTACTATGTGCTGGGAATGATTCTAGGTGTTAGCAATTCAGTCATGAACAATTAAGATAAACTTCTTGCTATTATAGATTTCTTTATTTTAGTGTTTCTTAGAGAAAGAGAGATTGGGGGAGAGAGAGAGAGAGAGGGAGGAAAACTACATATCAAAAGGTTAACAGTGATAATCTCTGGTTGTGTAATTTTGGGTGTTTTTCACTGTTTTAAATCTCATCTATACATTCCAATTGTTCTCCCAGGTTTGTAGAACATAGAAAAAAAAGCCCATCTAATTCATGTCATTAATGAAAAATAAACTCTAAATATTAAAAGGTACCCCTGCCCTCCACTGTTTCCTCTGCAGGCCTCCCGAGAGGTGTCCTGTGCTGCCAGTCTCCAACTGGGGAGTCCCCTGGGTGGCCACTCTGTCCTCCTCTCACTGCCACCTGGCCTGCCCCTCCCGGGCCCCAGTCTCCCTGCTTCCTGGGCCTGCGTCAAGACAGGACACGCGAGGCTGATGGAAGGCTTGACCTATTTTAGACAATCTCCCTCTGCTGCTGTCATAACCAGGTAGCTATTAACCCACCCTGTGATTAACAACGAAATTAACAGTTTGGAAAACAGGGCCAGTCCTCCAGTCCTTCCACTTCAAATGCTGATCCGCGTCGGCCTCCTCTATCCAGGCTCATTTGCGATGCTTTCTCACAGCCAAATTTCCTTTCCAAACACGGGAAATGATGTTTGAAAATCCTTGCGCTCATAAATCATTACCCAAATTCCCAAATTTTACTCTGGATCATCAGAATGGCCTGGATTGGAAAACAAATATAAACACAGACATTCTCATGCCAGGCCTGGAGAAACATCCCCTCTTGCCTGCTGGGAATATCATTTAACCTGTCACGACTGACATTTCTCTACCCTCAACGTACGAGATAATAATGCCCCCCCCAGCCCCGCCAATGTTGAGTATCAGTAGTTTCCTGTATAAAAAGTACTTTGATGGTTTTATAAAAATCACAAGGGAAATCCCTAAGCCGTTTCATAGCTCACCACGTCCTCACATCTAAGGACTTCCCAAAGAACCAGAGACGTGTCTGCGTTGGTGTGATCTTTCCAGGTGAATCTATCTTACCTCCTCCCTCCCCTTCTTTTTTAGTGGGTTGAGGGCACAGATGGAAAGACACTGTAAGAAACGGTATGAGGTCTAACCGTTTCAGGTGTGAGATGAACTGTTCCTGGCATCATCTGGAATGTTCTCTGAGCTGCCGCGCTAGCTAAGCTCGGGGAGGTGAGCCAAGGGTAGGATAAAAGCCTCAACTGAGAACGCCTTTGTGTGAATGGATTTAAACAAGACCTTTCAAATTAATTTAACATACTCTCTTTTATTTAATTCTCTTTGTTCAAATGTCAAGTTTTTGTCAGCATCGGGTGAAGTACTTTCACTCCATCCTGAAAGGCACCCGTTCATTTGCCCCGCGACAGTCTCTCCACACAGGGCCTCTGCTTTCTGTGGAGTGGGGCTCTCCCTGGAATATCCCAGAGATGTTTGCAGAAGCTTCCGGCCCTTGCTGGCATTTCCACCCAAATTAAGGACTGCCCTCTAAGTGGTTCCTGCCAGTTCTTGCAAAGAGCTCAGAAGTCTCTCAGGAGCTAGACTGCCTGTGTACTCGTGAGGCCCTGTCATTTCTCTGTGTAACCTTGTGCAAGATACTTTATATCTCTATGCCTCAGTTTTCTCATTTGCAAATTGGGTATAACTAATACTTTAAGGGTTGTTGTTGAGTTCCTATACAGCATTTGGCTCAGAGCCTGTGACGTGACAAATCCATTATAAACATGAGTGATCATTATGGTTATCTTTAGGACTGCAAGCTTTCTCCTTTCCTGAAACATCTTCCCCTCCATCGCCTGTCTGGGGCATTTGAGACCACTGCCCTGATGTCATGATTCTAGAGCCCAGCCCCTATGCCATTCTCCCCCTAGCTGTGACAATGCTGCATCAATGTGACTCTATGTCTTTTTTTAACTTTTTTTTTTTTTTAAGTACTGGGGATTGAACTCGGGGACATTCTACCTCAGATCTATACTCTTAGACCTTTTTTATTTTTATTTTTTGAAACAGAGTCTCACTAGGTTGCTGAAAGTCTCACTCCATTGCTGAGGCTGTCCTTGAACCTGCGGTCCTCCTGTCTCAGCCTCTCAAGTACCAGGATTACAGGCATGTGCCACCACGCCTAGCTTAACGTAGCTCTTCTAACCCTTGCTCCTTCTGCTTTCTTCTCTTCCTTCTATTTTTTTCAAAACATGCAGTCACCACTGGGGCTCCATCTCTGACCTCTCTCCTTTCAGCCAACCCTCTGCTCTCAGCATTCCTTCCATGTGCTTCAAATGTGCAAACTGTCCCCCAGCTTCTTAGCATCTCTCAGCATCTCCCACATCTCTTCTTTCTCTTTCTCTTCATTCCTCTTCTCTCCCCTTTACTCCCACTCTTTCCTCCCTTCTTATCTCTCCTCCCTGAAGATCTAAACTTTCACCTGCCCGCTGGGGACCACCATCTGGCTGATCCACAGCCTTTCAGAGTCAAATTTATTGTCCTTTTACCTCCCAGCAAAGATTGCCTTCTGTCCCAAATCCTAATCTTGCTTTTTCTGAGAAGTGTCTCATCATTCTCCTATCCAGGCTCAAAAACTCAGAGCTACCTTTCCTTCTTCCTTCTAGCTTTTCCCCTCTCCCAGTTCATCCAGTGCACAGGTACTGTCGTTTCTTTCCTGCCCAAATCCTGGCCATCTCCTACCCCCAGTGACTCAGCCTTAGGTCACGTTCTCCTCACTTCTGGTCCTGCAATAATCAGCTCACACCTTACACATCCCAGTCTCTCTCTTCCCAGCTCATCATGCACCTGCTTCCTGTGCACTCTCTCTCAAGAGCATCTGGGGAGTTTTAGACACTCTGGAGCCCAGGCTGTGCTCCCTGGCCCCATGACACCAGACTCTCCGGTTGGCACCAAGACATCTGCATCATTTCAGACTCTCCAGGTGATTCCAATGTGTAGCTCAGGCTGCCAAGCCCAGCTTAAAGGGATAGTTAGACAAATCCAAACTGCAAGATCAATGTTTTTTAAACTGTAGCATATATTAGAATCTCCTGCAGGGCTTATTAAAGATCTGATTGCTAGGCCCAGTCTTTAGAGTATCTGGTTCCCTAGATTCCAGGAAGTGTGGAAAAGGGAGGTGTTGAGAATTTGCATTTCTAACAGGTTCTCAGGAGCTGTGGATGCTGCTGGCCTTTGGGGAACACAGTTTGAGAACCATGGTGCTAAGTTATTCTCTTTGCCGGAAGCATGTGAATGGGAGTTGGTTGAGAGGAAGCACACTTCCTTAGGTCCAGGTCGGCCCCGGAGTCCTAATCAATGCTATGGCAAGGTCCAGGACGATGATCCAGATTAACAGGGCTGGGAGCAAGTCCTGTCTTCTGTGCATGAATCCCAGTGTCTCCAATCACTCTGCCCACAATGAAAGGTCTGGACTTAATACCTGACTCAACTTTCAATATTTAGGGTGTAGCCAAGTACCCAGCAGAGGCAAAAGACCACCACCACCAACAACAATAATAACATCAATGACAGTGACTATGGGCGGCCCAACTCAGATTCCTAAGGAATTTCCTAGACTCATAAATTTAGTTCACTATCTCTGCTTCTCTCTCTGCTCACCATACCACCTCTATCTATATCCCTAGCTATCAATTGCTGCATCTATCTCTCTGCATATCTACATATTCTACACATCTTCTTTTTTTTCCCTGCGGTACCGGGGATTGAACCCAGGGGCATTCTACCTCGAGCTACACCCCCAGCCCTATTTTTTATTCTTTATTTTGAAACAGGGTCTCACTAAGTTGCAGAGGCCTCACTAAGTAGCTGAGGCTGACAGCGAACCCAGGTCCTCCAGTCTCAGTCTCCCAAGTACTGGGATTACAAGCGTGCACCACCACACCGGCTTATATATCTTATTTCTAAAATAAAGATGCTTGGACCAACCTGAGAGAACTTGGTGTTGACGAGACCTTGCTGGATGATACCATTCCCAGGGGGAGGAATGTGGTTTCTCCCTTTTCATTTTACTTACGTTTTACAGGTAATTGTCACCTGGCAGGCAGATAAATCTGTATTCAACACCCTCTGACAGGCATCCTTGTAAATAGCATTCCTACTTGAATTCTTGAGGGTTTATAGCAAGAAAGGAAGATGATGAATATAATGTGGAATAGGGTTTATGAGACTTTTTAAGACCTGATCCCCCCCCCAACTTTTCTGAGCATCTATATTACAACCAGCCCTTTAGCTAATATTGTTTTTGTGCTGAAAAGCAAAGTTTACCAGGGCTGTCTTGACTGTGAGCACTTTATAATTACAGGAGAAGGACAAGTCTCTGAATTCTGAGCAGGAGAGGAAAAAAAAAAAAAGGACCCAGATCCGTATCCGCTCAGCTAATGGCACAAATGAGACTTAAGAGCCAAATGAAGGAGTAGAAACAGTGTGGGTCCTCATTGCTTGCTAAATTGGGGGAGAAATCCTACAAAGCTCAACGATAGCAGCTCATCAGTCAATCCGTTCTCATATTCTGAAACTGCGGATTAATCAGGAAGCAAGGGAGAGTGGGACAGGGCCTCTGCCTCCCATTCTTTGAAGCACGATAGAGTGATGAGCCTAACATTAGAAGCCTTTCTGCCATCGCAGACCAACCGAGTGAAGCTCATTTTGGGTGGTTATAAAGATTCATGCAGCAATTATTTAGAGTCTTGCACATCCACCCTTTAATCAGGTTGGGGAAACGCACATGCTGGCTATTTTCTGGATGTTTAGCAAGGAGAAAAAAGCAAGCACGATTCTAAAGGCAATTCCTCTCTAACAGCTTTTGGAGTTCCCACTTCCCAGCTTGTAGCCGTACACTCTTTGAGGCAGATGAGAGACTCATCTATAAAAATGTCCAGAGAGGTATTGAGAGGCAGATAATGGGAACCTGCTTTCCCTCCTGTCTTTGACTGTTACCAGAATTATCACAAATAGGGTGTCTGCAATTCTTCCAGTAAGCAGCCTCTTTCCCTCTATACTGGCCTGGGATTCTCGATCTGTGTCCTCATGTCTTTTAATAAGGGCATGTTTTCACCTTAGCATTGGATTTTGGATTGTGTTTTATTTCCTTCCTAGAGGAGAGATACAGAGTTTTAAGTAGAGAGAAACAATCTCTTAGATTTTGATTATTGAAAACAATGCAACCAAGGAAATTTTCACCTTGAATTTGGATTTTAAATTGTTTACTTTTGAATTGGAGTTTTGGAGGAAGAAAAACCTCAAGAATTTTCTTTTAGTAACATATTGAATAACTGGGAAATATGGATAATGATTTGTCAATCACCCAATAGATATTTATTAAGCATTTATTAAGTGATAGGCACTCTTTTAGGTATTGAGGATACAAAAAGTGAAGAGAGAAGCCACTGTGGATGGAAAGCTGCTCGTGGAGATGGTTGAGCCATAGGAGTGGGGAGATATGGAGAGAGACTGGGCAGGTAGAAGAGGAGGTACAGGGGTGTCCGGGAAAGGTCTTGGTGTTTGTGAAGAATACAAAGGAGTCTAATGTCGCTGCAGAGTTGAGAGAAGAAAGGAAAATAGAAGAGTTGAAGTTATGAGGGTCAGGATATGACCAAATCATGTATGCTCAGCCACAATAAAGGTCTCGATCTTATTCTAAGTGCCATGAATGTATTTCATTACATTTTACTAAACATACTGGTTTGGCCTGATTTTGAGGTAGGATAAACATGCCCTGTATTCTGTATCTTCATTGGTGATACACAAAAACTTCAAAGACCAAGAAAGTTAAGTGTTTTTTTCTCATCTGTCATCCATCCATCCATCCGTCTGTCCATCCATCCATCCATCCATCCATCCATCCATCCATCCATCCATCCAATAGCCATCTCTGCTTTCTGATGCATCAGGCACAGTGCTTAATAGGTAGCAAAGATACACAGATAACCTAAACAAAGCTTCTGGCCTCAAGGAACCTACCCCCAGGAAAGCATCTCCAGAGTAGCCGGGCTTGGGAAATGTGCAGGACCATGCGGGTTATTCTGAACTACTTTGTTGTGTCCCCAGGGAGCTGGCATGCACAATGGGACTGCATCTTTGGATGGAAAGAAACATCACAGCACTTGGATTACTGACTACATAAATGCATGATTTTACCACATTTGACAGCATAATTGTCTGGATTCTGTATTTATATGGAGCACAGGAAGTAGGGTAATAAGAATTAAAAGTTGACACCCCAACTCAGTTCCTTTGTTAACATAAGAGCTAATCTTGCTCAGGGGTTCATCTCATACTTGAATGACTGTCCTATAACATAGTTTTAAAAGCCTATGGAAATTATTCCTTCTTTATTTCATTAACCAATGTTTTCTCCCCTCTAACACTATGTTGAAATGCCTCTTTTTTAAAAAAAAACTTTTCCTTTTAGAATGTTTCCTGTGGCAAAGGAAAAGTAAAATACTAGCAACGAAGCATATGCTAAGGTAATTTAAGAGTTGTGATAAGCCAAAAGGAAAGATAAACAGCCCCTAGAAACTCACAAAGTTAAAGAGGTTGTTACTTTTTAAAGAAGTCTAATTGGACACAGCAGGGGTCTTGGTCCATGGGCCTAGTTGTTTTATGAGTGGAATTTTCTACCACAATGTAGGAAGTTAAAGTGTGAGTTCAACTTCTCTGAAGTTAATTTTCTTGCATCTATCATTCAGCCTTGAACTGGTATGACCAATATTGGAGGGAATAGGGCCATAGAAATACATTTATAGGTCTCAAATGTGACGTATGTGAAGAGCTTCTGTGATCTGCCAAGTCTTTGGCCTAAGAAGCTACTGAGTTACCATCCCGTCTTGAATTTCCTCTATGCTTATTATATACAGGGGAGTTCTAAGTTGCCCAATCCCAACAGTTTACAGCAGGTGCTGAGGAAGGGTGACACAGCCCTGAAAGAAGAAACCCAGCAGAAGCAATGCTCAACCTCTGCCTCGTCTCCAACAAGACCTCAGAGTTCACATCAGGTTTAATGAGGGAATCTGGACGAAGGTTCTGAGTTCTATGGGGAGGATTGCCACTTCCAGTGTCCACGTGGGGTGTCATTACTCCTAATAAACAATAATAATAACTTGCACGCCTGCCTCTCACTGTGCAATGGAGAGGCATTTTTTCCCACACATTATCTTGAAGTATAATTATCCCTGTGTTATAAATGGTGAAAGTGAAACATAGAGAAGTTAATTAAACAACTTGCCCAGGGTAACAATAGTCCAAATGGAAAAAAAGAATCAGGCACAGACTTTGGAGCTCTTAAGAGCAGTTGTTTGCAGAATTGTGACAGAGGCGAAATAAGGGCAGGGACACCCAACTTTCCCCGGAGCATGTTCAGGATATAATTCTCAAGCTCTTTTGCTAGGCTTGACCCCTGCAACTTAATAGGTTTGGAAAATGGGAACACCCCTATCCCAAGTAGCTGCGCAATGGTTTCTGGATGGCACGTGCTATACCATGTTGCAGAAGTTCTCCATACGATCTCTGATCTGGTTCTACCCTTGACCACAGGGAGAGTTCATTCTTGGTTATTTACCCCAGAAGGGAAAACTACTCCTTTGTCTAGAGGCCCTGTCAAAAACTTGGTTACATCTATGTCATTATCACTGGAACTACCCTATGATGTGAGATGTACCAAGAAAAGTATATATATATATATATATATATATATATCTTGGTTACATTATAATGTGGAAATGCTTCTTAGAGGACAAGCATGATTTGACTAAGATTGGTCAAAACATGGAGCATGAAAGGGAGGGAAGGGGGAGGGAATAGGGTGGGATTGGAGGGAGGGCTAAATGTGCAGTGTGTGCATGTATGATGTTCATACCCTGACATATATCAAAATGTATAATTACAATTTACAATGCACCAATAAATGAACATAAACAGTTAAAAAAAAAACCATGCGACTTAGCCGGGCGTGGTGCCGCACGCTTGTAATCCCAGTACTTTGGGAGGCAGAGACCGGAGGATCCCGGTTCGCGGCCAGCCTCAGCTCTCTCTCCCTTTCTCCCTCTCTCTCTCTCTCTCTCTCTCTCTCTCTCCTTAGTGAGACCCTCCGCAACTTTGTGAGACCTGGTTTCAAAATAAAGTATAAAAAAATAGGGCCAAGGGTGTAGCGTGGAGGTAGAAC
>PVJS01002103.1:45443-88330 GCA_004027185.1 Glis glis | reverse complement strand
AAAGAAAGAGAAAGAAGGAAGGAAGGAAGGAAGGAAGGAAGGAAGGAAGGAAGAAAGAAGAAGGAAGGAAGGAGGAGGAGGGGGAGGAGGAGGAGGAGGAGGAGGAGGAAGAAGAAGAAGAAGAAGAAGAAGAAGAAGAAGAAGAAGAGAAGGAGGAGGAGGAGGAGGAGGAGGAGGAGGGAGGAGGAGGAGGGAAAGAACCTGGTGATGTTTTCAGTGTTTACCAAAATGTTTTCTACTGAAATATAACAAGTAAACCAACACCGGGAAATGCCAGCTTCATTAGCAACCAAAGACACACAAAACAAAACATTTTTGTTTGTTAAGTGACAAACGGGGGGGGGGAATCATAGAGTTCAGGGCTGGTGAAAGGGCTTGGAAACTGGGACTCTCACAAATATTGCTGGTGTGCTTATAAACTCTTAATATCCGTTTGGAAAGCAATTTGGCAATATGCATCAAATCTATAAATTGTTTATACCTTGTAGCTCATGTAATCCCACTTTTGAGTGTCTATTCCATGAAAACTATTTAGAATTTTTTAGAAGGTTTCATGCATGGAAATGTTTATTACAGCATTATGTTTTGGAGAAAAATAAGTTAAACATCCAACAAGAGAAAAGTGGCTAAAATAAGTGTATTAAAATTTGCTTAATAGTATCTTATACAATCATTGAAACTAATTATAAAGTCTAGCAACATGGGAATGCTTGTGAAATACTAAATTTCTTAAAAGCAGGATGAAATCATGTCTGATTGTAAGTGTAGAAATATGTAGAAATCATATTTAGTATAGAAATATTGTAGTGTAGAACTATTGTAAGTGTAGAAGTATGGAGAATATGTAGAAATCTTACTTAAATATAAAAGCAGTGATAATATCCAATATTGTTTACATGTGGGAAAATTAGGGAAAAAATTCCTGGTGGGAATACAAAGAGGAGAAATGTCTTCTGTGGCCATTTTAACAATGCATTTTATAATCTAAAAGTGTGACGGATTTGATTTAATCCATATAGAAATGTACCCCAAGAATATACTCAATCATTTGTAGACAGGTAGTTGTAAAAATGTTTATAACATTTTTAAAGAGAATAATCTAGGGATTGGGGGTGCAGCTCAGTGGTACTGGCACATGAGGTCCCGGGTTCAATCTCTAGCACCAAAAGTAAATACTCTAAATATCCAGATATGGATTATTAAATAAATTAGAGTAAATGGAATGTTATGAAGTCATTAGAAATAGTACAACCTTTCTACATAGCAATGTATAAGTATTCAAGATTTTAGAAAATGGGGGAAAATATGAAACAATATGAACTTTAGGAGTTTTTTAAAAAAGAAACATAAGCAGAAAAATATGCTAAATTGTAAAAGTGGTTATCAGCACAAGTGGATATTTTAATTTTCTTTTATCTTTTTGGTTTTCTCAATGACTATAATCTTTTATAAAGCAGAAGAACTAATAAAAATTGTTTTTAAACAATTAGAAAAAACCACAAGGAAGTATATTGAAATATTTTCCAAAAGTATATTGTTAAAAAATGTATCAAGAAGACATATTAGGAAGCATCTTGTTCGTTTTTTCTCTTTTCCAGGTTTTCTGTAAAGTGGTTATATTTTTCAGTAATATTAGTAAAAAAAAATCTATGTAGCAAAATGTAGAGCATATATGATAATTACTTTTATAATTTAAAATTTATATTTTAAAAACATTCTCTGCAGCTCCTGCTACCCAAGTAGGAGCCTGCTGGGGTCCTGCCTTCCTCTCATTTGCATGTCTCTAGTCTGTCACTGGGTAAGGCGCCGTATTGCAGTAGTGGGTAGTCTCCTGTGCTGGGGACTGACGCAGGGGAGGCCAGCTTCACCTCTATCCCTTGGAAAAAGAGCCTGGAACCCGCTTGGCTCTCAGTTCTTGAACCTGTGGGCAGCAGCTCCCCAGTACCCTCCCACCCCACATGTGCAGCTCAGCAGACGGCGCCCTCTGCAAGGTGTTCATCCCCTGCTAGAAGCCAGGGGCCATTCCCAGGGTCTCCCAGTACCCTGGACACTGGCCAAGGCTTTACTTCCTCCTGAAGCCTCAGCTTCCCCGATGGCCAGTAGGAACCCTGTAAAAAGCTTCCCTTAGAAGCATTTTTAGAGTGCTTACTGCTGATAGTAATCATAATAATAACATAAGAGCATATGGTGGTGATAATAACAACCAAAATTTATTGAAAGTTTATAACCATACCAAGCACCAGGCTGGGGGTGTGGCCCGTGGTAGAACACTTGCCTAGCAAGCAAGAGGACCTGGTTCGACCCCCAGCACCGCAAAAAAACAACAACAAAAATCCAGCACCAAGGTTAAGTACTTCTACCTGCATAATTTCATCTATTTTTCACAATAATCCAGTAAGTGGTATTATTATTTCTACTTGGTAGATTTTAAAACAAGCTAACGGGGTCTGAGCTAGCCTCTAGCCCTGAGAACAGGAGAGTGCCTAATTCCTGCACAGGTCAGATCACCTGTGCTGTAGGCCAGGAAACCCCAGGTGGGCTCAGTGTGAATTTACATCTCTGAGCAGACTCAGCAGGCTCTCCTCCCCCAACCCTGACGGGGGACAGGTGGCCTCCCAGGAAGGAGATCCTGGGGCCAACCCACCTCAGACCTTCCTCTTCAGACTAGGTCTCATTGGAGGGTGGCACCAGAGGATGGGCCATGGTGACAGGGCTTTCTTTAGGTCTAAGTTCTGTGGGATAAATGGATCAGTTGCCAGTACAAAGAATCTAGCAGACATTTATACATTACATTTCTGGGAACCAAGCCCAACACGCCAGTGGGTCCTATTCTGAGGGGAGAAACCCCATTTCAGGAAATGACTATAGCTTACTTTACATTTTTCCAAAGTTCCTCCTTGTATCTCATTTGATCTTCATAATTATGCCTGGACTTGGGTATGATTATCAGGAAACAGAGAGGTTAAACAGTTCGCCTAAGGTCGCACAGCTAATAAGTTACAGAGCCGACTGGAAATTAAATCCAGCCTTTTGACTCCCAATCTGGTGCTCTTTTGACTCTGCAGGAAGGACTTGTGTGTCTTCTAACCCTTATGTTTTAAGAGCTTCTCAGAGTGGGCAAGTTTACCTTCAGATGCCAGGAATCCTCAACCCCAGGGGCTTTCTCCACAGAGGAAAGACTCCCACCGCCCCTGCTCCCCTGTCACCCCATCTCTAATCATCTCCTCCTTGTCCCCAGTCCTCGCAAACCCTCTTTCATCATTTGCATTTTGAAACTGTTTCCTTAATTATTCTCCTGCTGTTAGAAACCTGCTCTCCCGGCTTCTTGGCATCCTTTGATTTATCTCTGTCTGGATAACAGCTCCCCGATTCTCCTTGGGGAATTCAATTTTCATTCATTTTTCTGCGGGGCTAGATTGATATAGACCCTCTGCCCCGGTCCATATTACTCATCCCGCGGAGAGGCCCAGGGAGCCCCACCCTCAGCCCCGCCCCTGGGGAGCTCCTGTCTTGTTCGGGAGCCACCAGGAGTTCTCCAATAAAAGGACAGGGGCCTTTGCTCTTCCCCATCTGCCCACCCGGTCCTTCCAGTCATTTGTCACGGGCCCTCGCGTGGACTCACCACTTTGTCATGTGTCTCCTTCTTTTCCCAGAACCTTGCAAGGATCCCTCCCCGCGAGGACGCTGCTCAGAAGGAGGCCACCGCTCATCTTAAACCTGCCCTGCGTCCTTGACGTGGGAATTCAAGGCCGCGGAACAGGCGGTTCTGTGCGTAGCCATTCAGCTCTAAAGAGGAGATTCTGACACGGTGGGTGGCTGAGAAAGGAGACAAGAGAGGACACTAAGATCCTTAGAGGAAGAAGGAAAGTAACCATAGCTAGCGCTTACACGGTGTGGGGCTAAGGGCGCCACCGGTAGTGTTCATTTCATCCTCCCAAATCCTTCCAGGCAGTTCCTACTCCTGTCCCCATTTTACAGATGAGGAAGGAGAGGCCCAGAGATCAAGCCATGTGCCTGAGCTTGTGCAGGTGTAGGTGCTGGAGCCAGGTGTGTTTCCAGGTAGTCTGGCTCTGACCTTGCCAGCACCACCAGCCTCATCAAATAACTATTTGGGGATACCTGAGCATAGCCAGGAGACAGGTCCATGCAGAGGACATGACCCAGCAAGGCCAAGTCCTCTGAGACCCGATGGCTGTGCAGCCATTGTACGCTAGGGCCTGTGTGCTGCAGGAGTTAGGGAATGAATCTGGGAATTATGTCTTGTTCTAATTTCAGAGTTAATTCTCTTTATGTTCCATCCAAAATTGAGAGTACCAGCTAAGCATGGTGGCACATGCCTGTAAATCCCAGTACTTGGGAGGCTGAGACAGGAGGATCGCAGGTTTGAGGCCAGCCTCAGCAATTTAGAGAGAGCTTCAACAACTTAGCAAGACCCTGTTTCAAAATAATAGAATAGGGCTGGGGTGTTAGCTCAGAAGTAGAATGCCCTGGGTTCAATCCCCAGTACCGAAAACAGAGGAGAATGAGGAGGAGGAGGAGGCGGAGAAAAAAATGGAGAAAATCTAGATTATTCCCTAATTTGTGCATTCATTGGCCCTGGAGGACGATGACCTGGAGTGCCCAGTGCAGAGTCCTGATACCTTCCTTGGCCAGGTGCATCTTCCTGCTCAGTAGAGAGGGAATATGAGAAGTGGTTAGCTAATGGGGCTCAGGTTACCTGCATTCAGATCCAAATTTGGATTGTCCTAACTGGACAGCTGTTGACAAGTTCCTTGTGCTTCCACTTTCCCACTAGCTAGGCGGGGACACAACAACACGCTCCTCACAGATTGTCACTCAGAGCGCTCTCAACCAATTTCCTAGAAATGTTAATTGTTATCGTGAGGTGTTTTTTTTTTTTTTTTTTTTGGTACTGGGGCTTCAACCCAGGGTCATTCTGCCTCTGAGCTACACCTCAGCCCTTTTTAAGTTTTTTTATTTTGAAACAGGGTCTGTCAAAATAAACACGGCCTCTGTTGCTGAGGCTGCAATCCTCCTGTCCTAGCCTCCCAAGTACTAGGATTGCAAGCGTGCACCAATGCACCCGGCTGGCTTTTCCTTGTTTCTTTTTTCTTATACTTATGGGAGAAACTAGGGGATAAGAAACTCCCCTGGGTCTAAGCAAAGGCTAGAATTTGCAAGCTCATCTTTCCTAAGAATGCAGTTGGACGAAGACGTCAGGGTCACAGGTGTCTTTATTTTCCCCTTTGGACTTGGTGACCTTTCAGTCTGGTCACAAGCTGAGGTTGGGGTGCCAGACTCAACTCACATGACATTTTTTCCTTTTCTCTCTTTTTTCTTTCTTTCTTTCTCTCTTTCTTTCCTCGCTTCTTTTCTTTCAGTATAGGGGATTGAACCCCTGCCACAGAGTTACATCCCTAGCTTTCCTCCCTGGTGTGGTTTATCACTAAGTTGCCCAGGCTGGCCTTGAACCTGCGATCCTTCTGCCTCAGCCTCCCAAGTACCTGGGATTACAGGTACTTATGTCACTGTGCCGGGCTGACATTTTTGCTACTTTGAGGGAAGCTCCCGCTCCATCCTGGAGAAGGGCACCTTTCCTCTGCTTGATACAAACAAGGGGACGGAAGGTGCAGCCAGACCTTCTCTTCCAGAGCTGCTCTGCCTGCACCACCTTGCACCTCTTGCTCTCTTTATGGCTGTTTGTTTTTCTTCCCTCCCTCCTTTCTTTTTTTCTTTCTTTTCCTCCCTTCTTCTCCCTCCTTCCCTCCCTCCCTTCCTTCCTTCCTTGGATTGAACCCAGGGGCATTCTACCTCTGAGCTACACCCCCAGCCCTATTTCTTTTCTTTTCTTGAAATAAGGTCTCACTAAGTTGCTGAGGGTCTCACTAAATTGCTGGGGCTGTCCTTGAACCTGCGATCCTCCTGTCTCAGCCTCCCAAGTTCTGTGATTACAGGCATGCCCCAGCACTCCCGGCTCACTGTTGTTTATTTTCTGATTCCACTTCATCTCCCAGTTAATTTGAAGAAAGAGCCGGGGCTGCAGACCTCTTCCTTCCCCATTTCCCTCTTCAACACTCAGGCCTCAGAGGCTCCTGGATGCAAGAATGATCCTAGGAACCAGCACATTGGTGGAGCTATACAGTTTGCTAAGTGCCCTCGCGTGCCTTTCTGTGCCTAAGCCTCCCGGGGCAGATGGGCGCGTAGGTTCTGCCTCTTTGTAGAGGAGAGGGCAGAAGCAAAAGAGGGCCAGGTCGTCTGCACTGCTGTGTGCAGGCTCAGTCCCAGACCTGCGGCTGATGGGCCACTTCCTCAGCCTGCAGGGGGCGCTGTACCCAGGAGGAGGAGGGGTGCAGAGTCCAGCCTGGCTCCATTTGAAATAGCTGCAGGTGTCAGAGCTAATCTATAAAACAACCCCGTCATCGTCTTGGCGAAAGGTTTTTACTGGAGGAGCTTAACTCAGCAGATTTCTCTCAGGAACTGACTTACAACCAAAAAAATGTAGATGTGTTAGATGTGGGCAGAGTTGACAGGAGAAAGGCCCAGGAGGTTTGGGGGAGGAGAAGCAAGAGGCAGGGACCAGATTCCAGTCTCTGGAACCAGACGGACTTCGGCATCAGTGCCGGCTCTACTGACTGCTGGGAGTGACCCCCTCTGTGCCTCTACTTACCTATTTGTGCAATGGATAGTTCCTACTTGACAGTGTTGGAAAAGGGGGTCAAAGCTGTTAGCACAGGGCCCGGTGCATAGCAAGCCCCCACCGATGTTAACTATCTTCAGTGTGGGGGGACAGGGAACTCAGGACCTTTTAGGTCTCATTGGCTCATTATGAAGAGCTGGCCCTTGGCCACCAATGTGTGTGTGTGTGTGTGTGTGTGTGTGTGTGTGTGTGTTTATGGTATTGGGGGTTAAACCCAGGGCCATTCTACCTTTGAGCTCCATTTTATTTTTTATTTTGAAACAGGATCTCACTAATTACTGGCTGATCTCAAACCTGGCACTGCCGGCCTTCAACCTGCCGTCCCCCGTCTCACCATCCAAGATTATCAGCTTGCACCATAGCATAAAGCTAATCACCAGCCTTTCTGCTGGGCCTGTAATCCTAGTACTTGGGAGGCTGAGACAGGAGGATCACAGGTTCAAGGCCAGCCTCAGCAACTTAGAGAGACCCTGTGTCAAAATAAACAATAAAATAGGGCTCGGGGTGTAGCTCAGAGCTAGAATGTCCCTGGATTCAATCCCCAGTACCGCAAAAAAAAAAAAAAAAAAAGGCCAGGCGTGGTGATGCACACCTATAATCCCAGCACTTGGGAGTCTGGGAGGCAGATCCCAGGTTCGAAGTCAGCCTTAGCAATTTAGGGACACTATGTGAGACCCTGATTCCAAATAAATAAATAGGGCTGGGGGTGTAGCTTGAAGGCAGAATGCCCCTGGGTTCCATCCCCAGCACACACACAAGAGCACTGACCTGCAGAAAAGGACATGGGTACTGTGGCCACTTCTAGAGATCAAGGAGAAAATTCTGAGAGCTTTGAGGGCCAAAGGAGTTCCCCAAGAGTTCACTGGATGGAAGGAGCTTCTGTGGAGGCCATACATCCTCTATCTACATAGGAGTGTCATGGCTGTGGGAAGTTAGCCTCTCTGAGCCTCCAGTTTCCTGTGTTCGAATGTGTTTAAATGGGGCTGTCACTACTTAGATAATTCTCCTGAGAAAGGGGTCCTTGAGGGGACCCCAGCAGAACCAATATGAAAAGATCCTAAGACAAATGCTCCACAAACGTTTATTCTACCCCTCCCGCTCCCCACAACTCAGACTTTTCCGTGCATTTAATTACCTGGGGGTTTTGTTCTGATGCTACGGATTCTGGCCCAGTAGCTCTGGGGCCTAAGAGTCTGTGTTTGGAAAGAGTTGCTTTGGCCTTGGGGACCACGGTGTGTGGCATGATCTGCCGTCCCGTACAACAGCCACTGGCCACAGTGTGGCTTCCCAGCCCTGAAATGAGGACGTCTAGATTGAGATGTGCTGTGATGTGAATTACATGCTGGATTTTGAAGGTATAATACTTAGAAAGGAATGTAAAATATCTCATTAAAATTTTATTAAAGTTTTATGCATTGAAGTGACAGTATTTTAGGTATGGTGGGTTTAAAAAATCTATTATTAACATTAATTTCACTTGTTTCTTCTTTTAGCATGGCTACTAGAAAATCTAAAATTACCTAAGTGGCTGGTGTGGTATTTCTATTGGGCAGCACTGCTGTAGAGCATTCTTTTTTGGGAGGGGAGGGTACTAGGGATTGAACCCAGGGGTGTTCTACCACTGAGCTACACTACACCCCCAACCCTTTTTACTTATTTCTATTTATTTATTTATTTATTTATTTATTTATTTATTTATTTTTGTGGTACTGGGGATTGAACCCAGAGGCAGTCTACCTCCAATCTATATCCCTAACCCTTTTTAAATTTTTTGTTTTGAAACGGTCTTGCTAGGTTGCTGAGCGTCTTGCTAAGTTGCTGAGGCTGTCTGTGAACCTGTGATCCTCCTGTCTCAGCCTCCCAAGTACTGGGATTACAGGTGTGTGCCACTGTGCCCAGCTGTTGTCGGACATTGTGACCTGCGTGCTACTTATCCATTCCTGCACACCCAACACAGAGCCAGGCTTGGGGATGTCCCCTTTGCTCCTAGCACCGAGCGCAGTGTCTGACAGTGCGCAGGGGACTAGTAAGCATTTGTTGGGTGGAGAAACACGGATGATGCCTGCAAATATGGCCCCATGAGCAATGGCCCCACACGCTGGTGAGGAGGCCTCAGCTGCCGGAGAGGGAGCCCAGGCTCGGGGCAGGTGGCAGAGCCTAAAGAATGGCGTCTCCCCTTGCCATTGACCCCGACCTGCCACCCATCCATCCTCTGTCATCTCCAGCCCCACCCTCTACCCTTTCAAGGCTTGAAGGCAGAAAAAGGAATCCCCAGCTCCCTGTCCAGGGCTCCCAGAGAAAAGAGCATGGGGCGGAGAGGGGCAGTCACCAGATTTCCTGAAGTCCAGGGCACCCCGGACCCTGCAGGTTTCATCCCCCTGAAAGCCCACCTCTGCTGGCCCCAGGGCCTCCCCTGCTTTTCTTCCCCCCTCAATTCACACCACACCCTCGGTGGATTCTTTGTGTTCCTTGCCCCATCCCTGTCAGGACCCAGAGAGCCCAGGACCACCTGGCTCAGGCCAGCACGTACCCACCCAGGCCACCCTGCACCCCTGCCACCCAGAGGGAGCCACGGCCAGCCCATGGGGGCTCAGAGGGAGAAAAGGAAAACAGCTTCTGCAGACACCCCCACTTCCACCATGACATTAGTGGGAGCCCTGATCCCCCCCCCCAGCTCCTGAGACATTCAGTGACCATGGTCAGGTTTCAGGGCACCACAGACTGAGGTCAGAGGTGGGGGTGGCTGGAGGGAAAGCCAGCCCCAGGGGAGGCTCTAGCGAGCACGGGGGGGGGGGTTCCCAGGGTGCTGGAGAGCTGGGCTGTGCCCCAAGCCACAAGGCTCTGAGCCTATTTCTGCCCCATCCACCGAGGCCCAAGCATGCGCCCACATGGGCCCTTCCTTCCCCAGGCACCCAAATCCCCTCCTGTCATGACACTGCCCCTCCCGAGGCTCTGACGCTAAGCTGGACAAAGAATTCTGGAAGCTTGTGAACTTACCAGAGGTCAGGGGGGGGGGCTCTGCCTTCATGGTGAGGCCCCGCCTGGGCGCCCCGGGCAGCTGTGGAGGAAAGTCAGGGTCCAGGAGGGAGCCCCAAGGGGCGCCATGCATGTGGGGGTGCTCCGGACAGCCTGCAGAGCCCAGAGGAGGCCTGCTCCTCCTTTCTCTGAGAGAAGGTGCTGTGTTCCCCCTTGGAAGCGGGGAAAGGAGGGTCTGCTGGGGGAGGTGGCAGAGGGCTGGAGACCGCCTCAGAGAAAATTAAATTGCACTTGAGGGCAAATTCTATTAGGGAATAGAGCCTGTCTCCAACAGCCTGCGTCCATTTAGGTGATTAGCTCGGCCCAGCACCTCCGCCCAGGCGGCCAGCTCCGTCCCTCTGCTGGGGGAGCCAGGTCAGCAGCCTCTGGGGGCCCGGCCACCATCCCACTTCCCTCCCATCCCCGGCCTGCCCCCTGGAGCACCCTTGTCTCCCCTCTCATACCCCACAGCCCCCTTTGAAAGTGACTTGGGTGAAGTGAGCCCCTCGCTGTCCTTCCGGAGCACTGTGGGGCTGAGTGTCAGGAGCTCACAGGAACAAGGACAGGCAGGGCTAGGGGCAGAGACGGAATTTCCCCTGCCTGGGGTAAGCAGGCGGGGTCAGAGGTTGTGGGGAGAGACCAATGGGTGCCAGGGAGGGCTGGACTGGAGGGAGTGAGGAGTCAGGCAGCATCTAGAAAGGGGGAGAAGGTGACCGGGCACGGGGGCGGGAATAAAAGTGGTGACACCCGCCTGTAATCCTAGTACCTGGGAGGCTGAGACAGGGGGATCCCCAGTCTCAGCAAGTAGCAAGACGCTCAGCAACCTAGAGAGATCCTGTTTCCAAACAAAAAAATTTTAAAAAGGGCTAGGGGGTATCACTCGGAGGTAGAATGCCTCTTGGTTCAATCCCCAGTGCCATAAAATAAAATAAAATAAAATAAAATAAAATAAAATAAAATAAAATAAAATAAAATAAAATAAAAAAATAAATAAAATAAAATATAAAATAATAAAATAAAATAGAGCTGGGATTGTAGCTCAGAGGTAGAATGCCCTAGGGTTCAAACCCCAGTACCAAATAAACAAACAAATAAACAAATAAATACATGCAAGGAGCTGAGCAGGAGGCAGGGTCTGTCTGAGTCAGCAGTTGGACCCAGGGAGCAGGCTGACACTTGGTGAGTTCATGGCGTGTAATGTGAATGGTAAGGACCATTCACCTCTCAGATGGACTTGGGGATGACAACCCGTGCCTTGTGAGCCACTGTGCTGCTTCAGTGCACGTACTCGGAGTTGCACATGTGCCGGGGCTGTTATTAGCCACCGACTGTATGCTCAGACACTTCATACTTTGGCAGAAGGGTCTAGATCTGACGCCTGGAAGGCCACTCCTGACCCCACATTCTCAAGTACCAGTGACCCCCACATCCCTGGTTCACAGGCCAGTCTCAGGGGGCCAGACCCTCCTGGACATCTGACCCATGAAGAGACAGTCCCTCCTCCTTCTCCATATTGGTCAGTGAAAGAGATTATTTTTACATTTTTTTACAGCCAGGCGTGGTGGCGCACGCTTGTAATCCCAGTACTTGGGAGGCTGAGACCAGAGGATCCGGGTTCGCGGCCAGCCTCAGCTACTTAGTGAGGCCCTCCACAACTTTCTGAGACTCAGTTTCAAAATAAAGGATAAAAAATAGGGCCAGGGGATGTAGCTCGGAGGTAGAATGCCCCTGGATTCAATTCCCAGTACCGCAAAAAAAGAAAAGGAATTTTTTTTTTTACTTTTTTGGGTACTGGGGATTGAACCCAGGGCATTCTACCTCTGAGCTGGGTATACCCCTAGCCCTCTTTATTTTTTATTTTGAAACAGGGTCTCTCTAAGTTGCTGAAGCTGGCCAAGAACCTGTGATCCTTTGGTCTCATCCAGCCAAATACTGGGATAACAGGCGTGTGCCACCATGCCTGGCTTGAAAGAGACTTGATTCCCCTCAGTTTCTGGCTATAAAATTATTTAATTTGCTCAACAAAACTTCAGTACACCTGCAATGTGTTCTGAGGAGAGCCAGTGTGCAGTTTCTAGAACAAGGAGAAACATAAGCCCAGGCCGCTTAAAATGAGTTCTGAGAACACAGCATGGTGGATAAAGCATCTTCTCTGCCCAGCAGCATGAGTATCGAGTTTAGGTCACCCTTGTCTCATAAGCTGCTCTAAGAGAGAAGCCCCCAGCAACTTTACCCTTTAAAGGAAGGGATAGTTGGGGGTGGTGGCACATGCTTGTCATCCCAGGAAGATTGCAGGTTCAAGATCAGCCTCAACGACATAGCAAGACTCTCAGCAACCTAGTGAGACCCTGTTTCAAAATAAAAAAGTAAATAAAATAAAAATAGGACTGGAGCATAGCTCAGAAGTAGAACGCCCCTTGGTTCAATCCCCAGTACAGAGAAGAAAAAAAAAAGTAAAGGTTAAGCTATATATTCATATTACTGGGTAGCTATGCTCACCCAAAGGGATTTGCATCCTGGAGAGAAGGGGTGTTCAGAGAGGGAAGACGAAGAGGGAGGGACAGGGAGTGAGCAATATGTAGGGGACAAGGGTGTCCCAGTCTGCTGCCTAGTCATGCGGTGGGTTGTGGCCTGAAGGAAGCAGCCCAGGCCTGCTCTGCCCGCACCCTCCAGCTCAGGGTCTCTCTCGGTGGGGCAGCTTCTGTCCCGCGATGGGTGCCAGTGAGCCCCGACCCAACCCCTGACCCCTGCCCAGTTTTTAGGGTGCAGTTCATCATCTGAGGGTCCCATGAGTCCCGGGAGCTGGCCGAGGTGCAGATAGCCAGCACTGTCCTAGTGGAGGCGGCTCCAGCCTCACAGGGCCCAGATTTCCTGGCCCCAGACACACTAACATCGTTGACCAGAGAACACTGTCCCCCTAGCACAGGGGCCGCTCCCTCCTTGGGTAACGGGTCTTCATGACAAGAGCATCCCTATATAACACAGTCTCCTGCCCTTGTAAGGGACTTAGGTGCCCCCGTCTTGTCCCAGCTACCCACTCGTAGACCTCCCTCGGGTGACTCCGGGAGGGCACCTAAGGACAGGGTCACCTTCCAACAGCAACCAGCGCCTGAGTGCTGGGCACACTCCCCTGAGCACTCCCCTGAGGCCTTGGGCAAGGGGCTCCACCGCAGACTGTCCTTGTCCCCACCTTGCAGGAGTCAGCGACAGTGCCAGTCCCTAGGAGGTGCTCCAGAGAGAGGAAGTTATTAGGAAGTCCTGGGCTCCCTTTTTTTGGAGGGGGTACTAGGAATCGAATCCAGGGGCCTTCTACCTCCAAGCTATACACCAAGCCCTTTTTATTCTGAAACAGGCTCTCGCTAGATTGCTGAGGGTCTTGCTAAGTTGCTGAGGCTGTCCTTGAACCTGCGATCCTCCAGTCTCAGCCTCCAAGTACTAGGATTACAGCTACCACGCCTGCCTCTGGGCTCCTTTCTTTACGGCTCTCTGCTGACCATAAAGAAATGGTATTGAGTCAGGCATGGTGGTGCACGCCTATAATCCCAGTACTTGGGAGACTGAGACAGGAGAATTGCAGGTTCCAGGCCAGTCTTAGCAACTTAGTGAGACCCTGTTTCAAAAATAAAAAATACAGCGGGGCGTGGTGGCGCACGCCTGTAATCCCAGAACTTTGGGAGGCAGAGACAGGAGTATCTGGGTTCACGGTCAGCCTCAGCTCTCTCTCTCTCTCTCTCTCTCTCTCTCTCTCTCTTTCTCCCTGTCTCTCTCTCTCTCTCTCTCTCTCTCTCTCTCTCTCTCTACCTAGTGAGGCCCTCTGCAACTTCGTGAGACCCGGTTTCAAAATAAAGGATAAAAAAATAGGGCCAGGGGTGTAGCGCGGAGGTAGAACACCCCTGGGTTCAATCCCCGGTACCGCAAACAAAACAAAACAAAACAAAAATAAAAAATACAATAGGGCTGGGGGTATATAGCTCAGAGGTAGAAAGCCTTAATCCCAGTACCAAAAAGAAAAAGAAAAAAGAAATGGTCTTGTGCACTTTTCTTTTTTTTTATGTTTTTATTGGTGCATTGTAGTCTCACATCACAATGAGTATCAGTTTGGTGTTAACATACATGCACACAGCTCTTGGTGTCCCTCCCCCCCCCACCTCCCCCCTCACATGTAGCCCTGAGAATGATGTTGGTATAATCTCATATATACACATTGTTTATGACAGTAATTCCATAGATTCACTTCTTTCTTGCCCTTCCCCTTCCCTTGTACCCTTTCCCATGCACCACTGAGGGTTCTCTTTTGTCATTGGAGTCCCTTTTGTGTCCCCACTACTCCCTAAGTTGCGCACATTAATGAAAACATATGTCCCTTCTTTTTTTGTGATTGGCTGATCTCACTTAACATAATGTTCTCCAGATCTTTCCATTTTCTTGCAAATGCTGTTATTTTGTTCTTCTTTATTGCTGAGTAGAATTCCATTGTGTTTATTTCCCACAATTTTGTAATCCACTCATCTGTTGATGGACATCTAGGTTGGTTCCATAATTTGGCCACTGTGAATTGTGCTGCTATGAACATGGGTATGCATATATTACTGTTGTTTTCTAGATTCAATCCCTTTGGTATGATACCCAGTAGTGGAATAGCCGGATCATATGGTGGATCCATTCCCAGTTTCTGAGGAATCTCCACACTGATCTCCATAGTGGTTGAACTAGTTTGCAATCCCACCAACAGTGTAGAAGAGTCCCAGTTTCCCCACATCCTCGCCAACATTTGTTGTTGTTTGACTTCTTAATGCTTGCCATTCTAATTGGGGTCAGATGAAATCTTAGAGTAGTTTTGATTTGCATCTCCCTGATTGCTAATGATGTTAAACGTTTTTTCATGTATCTATTGGCCATTTGTATCTCTTCTTTCGTGAAGTGTCTATTCATTTCAGTTGCCCACTTCTTGATCCGATTATTTGTTTTCTTAGTGTAAAGTCTTTTAAGTTCTTTGTATATCCTAGATATTAGACCTCTGTCAGAGGGATAGCTTGCAAAGATCTTTTCCCATTCCGTAGGCTTTCTCTTTAAGCTCTTGATGGTTTCCTTTGATGAGCAGAAGCTTTGTAGTTTAATGCTATTCCACTCATTAATTCTTGGTCTTGTGCACTTTTTTATTTCCAGCTCCAATCATATAATCCAGCATCTTATGATTTCTTAGTAAATATTTATTACCGAAATGGAGAGAGTGAATGAGCTTATAAATAACCCACTGCTACTGCCCACGAATAGGGGCAAATCCAGGCACGTCCTCCTGGGGTCGGCGAGGCTGGGGAGCAGCCGAGCGGCCGGCGGTGGCTCTGTCAGACCCGGTTAGGTTATTAGACCTGTCACTGATGTGGTCAGTTGGCTAGATAGCTACAGTTATGCAGCTGTCAGGGTCCCACTTACCTCCCATCTGTAATGCTCCCTGGCTTTTTATGTACTTCCTGTCTCCCGTGGCACTCTATGGACTTTATTACATTTGCCACATGGTCTCTCCTGTGACGAGAGCTAAGGAAGAAAGAGGCCTGGGAAAATGACCCAGGCACTGAGGCCCCCGCCTGCTGCTCCAGCTGCTGGTGCCCAGGCCGAAGATGCGCCCCGCTTCTGCCTGGTCTCCTCGTCCTGGCCAGGCCTGGAGCAGTCTCAGCAAGCAGTTCTCACACATCTCTTAGTACCACAGGATCCGATCCCGGTTTGGAAGGCGTCTTAGAGGGCTTCAAGTCCAACAGCCAGCAGCATCCCCAGGTGACATCCCAGGTGTGACGCAGCAGGTGTCAGAGGCTCTGTCTTTCTTTGTGTTGTGTGTGTGTGGTACTGGGGATTAAACTCACAGGGGTCCTACCATTGAGCTACATCCCTAGCCTTTTTTATTTTTTAATTTGAAACAGGGTGTCACTAAGTTGGCATGTACTGGCCTCAAACCTGCGATCCTCCTGTCTCAGCCTCCCAAGTACTGGGATTACAGGTGTGTACCATCCACACTTGGCCAGAGGTTCTGTTTTCAGAGACAGCTAGGACTGTTTCTAGGTGGTTCTACAATAGGACTACTACTTTTCAGAAAGCTTTGCCTTTGAGTAAATTCAGTTGGAAATTTGATTCTCCCTGGTTGTGTGTGTTACATATGCTTTATGGTTAGCACTTAATTATTGTAAATACTTTCAAGTGACTTTAGCATCTGGGGTTACTGGCTTTTTTACCTCCAAGATTCAAGATTAGATCTTTGCTTTTTTCAAAGAAGACAGCTGATTCTTTTCTTTCTTTCTTTCTTTCTTTTTTTATACTGGGGATTGGACCCAGGGGCATTCTACCTCTGAGCTACACCCCCAGTCCTATTTTATTTTTATTTGGAAACAGGGCCTTGCTGAGGCTGGCTGTGAACCCACGATCCTCCTGTCTCAGCCTCCCAAGTACTGGCATTATACCATGCCCAGCCTCAACTATTTTCTTAGAAGACAAAAAAGGAATTGCTCCAAAACATTTGGTCTCCATTGACATGATCACACCCTTAAAGATGACACAACATTATGTGTGCAACTCGACATGCGTCCTCCTATGGGGAGTAGACCCTGGGGTGCGTACTAGTCAGAACAGGCTACTTGGCAGTGTGCTGCACGGGTGCCCTATGAACCCGTGAACGTCTCTGGTATTTGTGCCCTCGTGGAGTCCCCTCCTCTTGAGTCTCAACTGGGCCTGAGACTTGCTTTAACCAATGAAATGCAGCAGAAGTGACATTCCGCCAGTTCTGGGACTAAGCTTTAAGAGGCATGGAACCTTGCCCCCATCCATGTAAGAAGTCCAACTAGTTTATTGGAGAGATCTAATACAGAGACCATTTGGAGAGAGATGGAGAGAGACACACACAGAGAGGAGGGAGGGAGGGAGGGAGAGAGAGAGAGACAGAGAGAGAGAGAGAGAGAGAGAGAGAGAGCGAGCTTCCCACTGTGTCAGCTAAGCCCAGCCTCAGCCTGCCCAACTGAACACATCCACATTAATGCCCCTGGCAAGACCTGCAGAAGAGCTGCCCAGCGGAAACTAGCCCAGACTGCAGAGTCATGAGCAAAGAAAACGGGCATTGTTTTAAACTACGGCATTTTGGGATGGTTTGTCAGAGAGCATCAGACAACTGAAAGAGGCCAGAATGGGGTGCAGCATCAGGGGACCCTGCGCTCTCCGTGGCATAGCAGAACAGTAGTTGGCAGGAGAAGCCAATTTTCTTCTTGTGGTCCTGGAGATTGAATCCAGGGGTGTTCTAACTCTGGATACACCCCCAGCCCTTTCTTAATTTCGAAACAGGATCTCGATACATTACCCTGCACTGGCCTCCAACCGGTGATCCTCCTGTCTCAGCTTCCAAGCACTGGGTTTACAGGCGTGCGCCACCACGCCTGGCTAATAGGTATGTTCTTTATCCAGTTATTCACTCACTCATTCAAAAACGTAGACTGAGACCCCTCCCTGTGACAGTGCCTTCAAGGACTTTTCATTTATTTATTTGTTCATTCATTCATTCATTCATTCATTTAGTGGTACTGGGGATTGAACCCAGGGACATTCTACTTCCAAGCTGCACCCCCAGCCCAATTTCATTTCTTTTTGTTTGGAAACAGGATCTTGCTAAGTTTTTGAGAGTCTTGCTACATTGCTGAGGCTAGTCTTGAACCTGTGATCCTCCTGGCTCAGCCTCCCAAGTACTTATTTTTTATTTTAAAACAAGATCTTACTAAGTTGCTGAGGCCAGCCTTGAACCTGCGATCCTCCTGTCTAAGCCTCCATGCACTGGGATTACAGGCAGGAGCCACCATGCCCAGCTTACAGGGAACTCTTTAAAAATCTGAGGGCAGGGCATCTCATAAATATCTGCTGTGAACATTATGCTCCTCCTCCCCTCAGGAGAAGCCCACCCAAAGCTCCCCTCTGGCAGGGGACAGAGTTTCAGGAGCAGCACATCTATAGGAGACTGTCACCCAGCGGAAGCGTGTGTGACTAGGTGTACTATAGTGCATTTAAAACACATTCACCAGTTCCTTGACACCCCCGCCCCTAACACACCCACAACATCGATTCAGTCTTTTCAGTCACAGAAACAGTGACAAGAAGTGTTGCTCAGGCCACAGGCTGGACACAGAAAGGAATTCTTCCAAAGAAAAACAGAATTAGGGGCTCTCTCTCCCCGGGGCCAGGAGGTGACAGCTTCCTTCATGCTGGCAATCCACCGTGAAGGCCGCGTTTCACACTTGCGCTCTGCAATAGGCCTGCAGGGAATCGCTGCTGGGAGTGGAAATTGGAAGCCATCAGGGCAATTTGTCCATTTTACCACACACGTTTAGGGGCTGGTGCTCAGGATCTGAGCCCGGCCACGACTGAAACTGGTCTCACAGAGACGAGTGCTGGGCCTCCTTACCCTTGGCTGGGAGAGGACCAGCGAGCCTGGCTGCCGGCCCCGGCCTGTCATTCACCTGCTGTGTCATCCGATGTTCATCCCAGCGCCCTGCCCCTCCCAGATGGGCCCGGGAGAGTCTCCTGCATGGCGGCTGGACAGGCTTGTCCTGGGGTCTCCCCGCAATGATGGCGGCCGCAGCTTAGACGTCGCAAACACTCCTGCCCGTCTGTAGCTTCTCTCTCACTGCCTATGGACTGAACTTCATTATGAGATAAGAAACCCGCGGACACTCACGTTATGGCTTGCGCTTTCTGTATCCTGTTTACGAAACGCCTCCCCATCTCTCTGTTGCAACGATATTCTCCCTTATTTTATTAGCTTTGTAATTTTTATCTTTCATGTTTAGGTTTCTAAACCTAAACATTTCATCCCTCTTTGGTATAAAGCAGAGACCTGATTTTCTTGTTTTCCATATTGTGGCCAGTTTCTCTATTACCAGTGACCGACGCGTTGATTTATGATGTCACCTTTATTATATATCATGTTTCCATGTGCTCGTGGGTCTTCCTTTGAACTTTTTATTATGATCCATAGGTTCATTTATTTGTTCCTACAGTAAAAATCATTCTTTTTTTAGTTATTAACCATGACTCTTTTGTAGTGTTTTCTCATAGGGCAAGTATTCCCACTAGTGTGTGTGTGTGTGTGTGTGTGTGTGTGTGTGTGTTACTGGGGATTGAACCCAGCAGCATTCTACCTCAGAGCCATACCCTCAGACCTATGTTATTTTTTATTTTGAAACAGAGTCTCACTAAATTGCTGAGGCTGGCCTCGAACCTGTGATCCTCCTCTCAGCCTCCTGAGTACTGGGATTACAGGCATGAACCACTCAGCCTCACTCAATATAACCTTATTCTGAAATTTATTTATTTATTTATTTATTTATTTATTTATTTATTTATTTTTGCGGTACCGGGGATTGAACCCAGGGGCGTTCTACCTCCGCACTACACCCCCGGCCCTATTTTTTATCCTTTATTTTGAAACCAGGTCTCACGAAGTTGCGGAGAGCCTCACTAAGTAGAGAGAGAGAGAAATGGAGAGAGAGAGAGAGCTGAGGCTGGCCGCGAACCCGGATCCTCTGGTCTCTGCCTCCCAAAGTACTGGTATTACAAGCGTGCGCCACCACGCCCGGCCTCTTATTCTGAAATTTATATGAGGCATTAAAAGTTCGTGGATCACTCACTGAGTCAGTTTGGGGGGGGAAAGAGCAAAGTGGAGCTGGGCTTGGTGTCACACGCCTGTAATCCCAGTACGTGGGAGGCTGGGATGGGAGGATCACAGGTTTGCTGCAGGCCCCAGCAAGTTAGGGAGACCTTCCACAACTGGGTGAGACTCTGTTTCAAAATAAAACATAAAATAGGGCTGGGGTGTAGATGAGAGGTAGAATGCCCCTGGATTCAACCCCCTAGTGCCACAAAAATTAATAAATCAGTAAAAATAAATAAAATAAAAATAAAAAGGGCTAGGGGTGTAGTTCAAAGGTAGAATGCCCCTGGATTCAATCCCCTAGTGCCACAAAAATTAATAAATCAGTAAAAATAAATAAAATAAAAATAAAAAGAGCTGGGGGTATAGTTCAGAGGTAGACCACCCCTGAGTTTAGTCCCCAATATGAAGGAGGAGGAGGAGAAGGAGGAGGAGCCGCTGCAGAGTGTGGTGGCACACATCTGTAATTCTAGTACTTGGGAGGCTGAGACAGGAGGATAACAGATTTAAGGACAGCCTCAGCAGTGTAGTGAGACTCTCAGCAACCTAGTGAGACCCTTTTTAAAAAAATGAATTAGGGCTAGCGGTATAAAAAAAATCCATGTGGAATTCTAATTAGTGTTTGAAATTGGATTTTAGATTAACTTGAGAATGTCTATCTTTACAGTCTTTTCTGTTCATTTGGTGCTGGGAATTGAACTGGGGCCTGAAGCAGGCTGAGCACACGCTCTACCACTGAGCTACCTCCCCAGCCCTATCTTTACATCTTGAGCTGTCCTTCCATAACCTCCATAACCATGCCCGACTATCAAAATATTTTCAATTGTACAAATAGTAAATATTTAATTAAGAAACGAGAATACAAGCCGGGCGTGATGGTACACGCTTGCAATCCCAGTACTTGGGAGGCTGAGACCGGAGGATCTGGGTTCATGGCCAGCCTCAGCTACTTAGTGAGGCCCTCAGCAACTTAGTGAGACCCTGTTTCAAAATAAAGATTAAAAAATAGGATTAGAGTTGTAGCTCAGAGGTAGACTGCCCCTGGGTCCAATCCCCAGTACTGAAAAAAAAAAAAAAAAGAAATGAGAATACAGATACGTAAAAAGAAAAACTCATAATCTCACCACTATTTACCATTTTGATGTATATATCCTGGGTTTTCACTCATGCATTTAATATCCATATTAAACACACACATACACATATACATATATATAAATATATATATATAAGTTTTCTTGTTAAAATAAAATCGTACACACAGAACTGTCTTTGTAACTTGATTATTTTACTTAGCAATGTAGTGTAAGGATAATTTTAGAACTGGGCATGGTGGTGCACACCTCTAATCCCAGTACTTGGGAGGCTGACACAGGAGGATTATAGTTTCAAGGCCAGCCTCAGTAACTTAGCAAGACCCTGTTTCAAGATAAAAAAATAAAAAGGGCTGGTGGTATAGCTTGGAGGTAGAATGTCCCAAGGTTCAATCCCCAGTACCCCCCAAAATATTAAGTTAAAAATATATATTCCATCCTTTCTAGTGTCTGTATTGTATTTCATAGTAATGAAGTATCAGAATTTAACCAGTTTCCCATTTTGGACCTTAGGTTAATTTTGATATTTTAAATATTTATCATGTAGCAAATCTCAGTAAATATCCCCAATTACTTCCTTCAGGATAAATCCCAGAAATAGAAATTGCTGAATCAAAGGTTTTATATATTTTTTTTTCTTAAGGCCCTTAAAACATTTTACCAGTTATATTGCATTATGAATTACTATAAATATTTCCCAAAGGTTGTATCAGTACCACTAATAGTATATGAGAGGACTCAGGGGCAGACTGTATTTTAAGATGGCCTCAACATTGTCTCCTATCTCATGTAGTTTTCCAGAACTTTGTCATGTCTTCCCCCCTACTTTTTTTGTATGTGTTTGTGTGTGTGTGGTATTGGGGATTGCACCCAGGGGCATTCTACCTCTGAGCTATACCCCCGGTCCTATTTTACCTTTTATTTTGAAACAAGGTCTCACTAAGTTGCTGAGGGCCACATTATAAATTGCTTAGGCTGGCCACAAACCTGTGATACTCCTGCCTCAGCCTCCCAAGTACTGGGATTACAAGCCTGTGCCACCACGCCCAGCTTTTGTCATGCCCCTTTCAGATGGTGGAGCCCAGGACACTTCCCCTTGAAGCTGTGCAGACCTCTGCATCTGCATCCTGGGCAAGCCATTATATCTGCCTCAACTAACAGAGAATAGCAGAAGTCATGCTGTGTGACTTCGGAGGTGAGCCTGTAAACACACCTCCCACTTCCACCATGTCCTCTTTGGACGCTTTCTTTGGAGCCCAGCCACCATGCTACGGATCCACCATGCTCTCTCATTTCTGTGACCCATGCCTGCCAACCAGGCAGCAGTGGAACCTAGAGGGAAGGGGCCAGTGAGGTGACCACAGAAATGGGGCCACCAACCCATGCAGTCCTACGGCCCTCCCTGGGGCCATCAGCACGCCCGCTCTCTGCAGAGAGAGGCCAAGCCTTGAAAGGAGGCCTCCTTCGTGGTGAACGTCGCAGAGGCGCTAACAGCAGGATCCGAAGGCCTGGACCTCTCTAGGAGACCACAGTCAGGAGGGCTGAGGCCCAGGGAGGGACAGGGTGTGAACCAGCCCCCAGGGCTGCAGAGAGGGGAGGCTAGACCAGGTTGGATGCTCAGGAGAGGCCAGGGCCCTGCACTGCTGTAGGGCACAAGCGGGTGAGGGGACAGACTGTTTTCTTGGGTTTGGTTTAGTCCGTAAAGCTGGGGAACCAGACATGGTGGCGCACGCTTGTAATCCCAGTACTTGGGAGGCTGAGACAGGAGGATCACAGGTTCATGGCCAGTCTCAGCAACTTAGTGAGGGCAGGAGGCCAGGAGGATTCCCACGCCCCGCATTTTGTTTTTGGTTTTTGTGGTATTAGGGATTGAACTCAGGGCATTTTACCTCTGAGCTACACCCCCAGTCCTATTTTACTTTTTATTTGGAAACAGGGTCTCACTGTGAGCCTCACTGGTGAGGTAAAATGCCCCTGAGTGCAATTCCCAGTACAAAAAAAAAAAAAAAGCAGATCTCTTTGAAGGTGCCCCCGTTCCTTGTCACCAACACACAACAGACACATACCCAGAAATTTCCCATACGGCCTTCTCCTAGGCAGGGTATCAATCACCAGACTTACAATTTGGAAATTCAAAAAGGCAGTTAAGCTGGGTGTGGTAGCCGACATTTGTAATCCCAGTACTTAGGAGGCTGAGACAGGAGGATCGCAGGTTCCCAGCAAGCCTCAGCAACTTAGTGAGACCCTCAGCAACTTAATGAGCCCTGTTTCAAAATAAAGAATGAAATAGGGCTGGGGGTGTAGCTCGGAGGTAGAATGCCCCTGGGCTCAATCCCCAGTACTTTGCGCGTGCACACGCGCACACACACATATACACACACACGCACACGCAAAAGGTAGTCAACATCACTATTTAAGGGAGGCAGAGTTGTCACCCATATCTAGTCCCAACATCACCATGTAAGTATCAGAGATAATTCTGTAAGTGCTCAAAATGGAGCAGGACATGAAACAGAATAGTATGTGTGAGAAGGAAGAGAAATCATGGCTCCACTGATGGGGATGGATCTGGGTTCAAGTCCTGGATCCATCTCTTACATTTGTGAGAACGAAGGCAAATTTATTTACTTGGGTGGGGCCAAGAGCAAAGTATGTTGATCGCCTTAAGCCTCAACTTCTTCACCTAGGGTTGTTGAGGGACTGAGATTTAAATGAGTGCAAAGATTAAAAATAGTAAATTCAAAGCCGGGCGTGGTGGCGCACGCTTGTAATCCCAGTACTTTGGGAGGCGGAGACTGGAGGATCTGGGTTCGCAGCCAGCCTCAGCTCTCTCTCTCTACTTAGTGAGGCCCTCCGCAACTTCGTGAGACCCGGTTTCAAAATAAAGTATAAAAAATAGGGCCGGGGGCGTAGCGCGGAGGTAGAACGCCCCTGCGTTCAATCCCCGGTACTGCAAAAAAAAAAAAAAAAAAAATAGTAAATTCAGCCCGGCATGGTGGTACATGCCAGTACTTGGGAGGCTGAGACAGGAGGATCACAGGTTAGAGGACAGCCTCAGCAATTTAGTGAGGCCCTCAGCAACTTAGTGAGACCCTGCTTCAAAATAAAAAATAAAATTGGGCTGGGAGTGTAGCTTGAAGGTAGAATGCCCCTGATTTCAATCTCCATTACCCCCCCTGCCATGGTAAACTCCTGGGACACCTCACAGAGCGACCTGTGTGAATGCCCACCCCCAGGAGAGGGGCCCCTGAGGCTGTGTGTGGTAGAGGAGCACCTGACATGAACAGTGGTACTTTCATTAAATGCTTGCTGTTTGCCCTGCATGCAGCAGTTGTCTGTGGAATTAGGTGGCTCATCTCCACCCTCGGGGACTTCAAGGACCAAATTACCTTGCCAGAGTCTCGTGGCTGTCAGAAGCTAGACTTAAACCCAGACATCAGACTTCAGTCCATTCTCTTCAAGGCTCCCCCATCCAGCCCAGGTTAAAGGGCTCCCCCTGCATCTCCTGGAGGGGCTGCACCTGGGCCACCCCGCTTGGACTCGGGGCTGCGCTCCTGTGTACCTGCACGCTGACCTCGCCAGCCGTAGCCCAGCTCCCCCCGCTGTTCATGTGTGTCTGGGAGAAGCCTCCCGACCTCTCTCCCTGCTGGTCTGTATCCTGGAATTGCTCTGTCTTCTAGAATGTAAGCTCTGTAACAGCAGGGGCAACACCTCTCTTGTCTTATCCCCAGCTTCTAGCCCAGGGAAACATAAAAAATCCATAAAACTTAACACAAGTTCTTTGCTTAGAATTTTTCTTATTCTTCTCTTCTCCTCTCCTCTCTTCTCTCTCTTTTCTTTGTTTTCTTTCTTGGATTGAACCCAGGGATATTCTACCTCTGAGCTACACACCCAGCTCTTTTTTTTTTGTTTGTTTTGAAACAGGGTCTCCCTAAGTTGCTGAGGCTGGCCTCAAACCTGTGATGGGAGGATCAGCTTCCCAAGTACTGGGACTACAGGCCTGAGCCGCCATGCCTGGCTCTATTCACTGTTTTTGTTGAGCTGGGCATGTGCTTTCTCCGCTGGTAACAGACCTTCCTCCTTATTTTCCTTGCTAACACCGCCTCACCTTTCAAATCCCTCAGAGGGGACATGCTGGGCAGAGGTGGGTTTCTTTGGCACCCCCAAAAGGAGCCATTGCTTTGCAGGGCTCCCCTAGGACCATCTGCCACAGGAGCCTTCCAAGGGACAGAGAAACAACCAGGAAAGACAAGACACAGCAAGCCCCAGCTCCCAGCCTGGCAGCCTGGCGGGGGTGGGGACCAGCTGGTGGGCAGGCGGCTTATGGGAGCGGTGGACTGGTGCCCTGGGGAAATCATGGTGAAAGGCAGCGGGTTCTGCTGAGGAGGCCCACCCCGTCTATCAATCAGAGGGGCTGGGACAGGCAGAGAGGCTCCACTGAGGGAAACCCACATCCACTAAGTGGGTCCCAAATAAGGCCCTGCATCCTACCTCCTGCCCTGCAGAGCCGGAGCAGCCCAGGACGGCATTCCCAGCAGAGCCCCAGTCCTAAATAACCAGGTTTGGTTCTGGAAAATACAGTCAATCTTGCCGAAAATACGGTCAGACTACAGGACTTGCTGACAGACGTCCTCTGCACCTGACATTGTGTGAGGAGCCAGGTGGTGGGGAGCAGGCACCTCGGTGACCCTGGCCTGGCGGGCACTGGCCCTGGGAGCCCCTCACTCTGCTCATCACCTGTGGACCAGGAGGATGGAGGGAGCAGGGGTGACTGGTGCAGCCCAGGAGAGAGAAACCACCAGGAGCTAAAGAGGCCAAATGACAAAGCCAGGAACTGGGGAGGGGTTCCCAGCTGCTCCATGCAGGGGGTGTCCTTGGCGGTCCACCTGCTCAGCCAGCGCAGGCCATCTGAGCTGCAAGGAAGATGTCAGAGAAAACCCCAAATCCGATTGAGGCTCCTGCTCCTCCTTAATGAGGTTCATTATCAGCTGTTCTGATCCTTGTCAAACCCAGCAGGCTGGATTAGGGGCAGGCTCTCTAATCCAGGGACTCCTCCCCGCTGAGCTGCTCAGACAAACAAGCCCTCCCTCCCAGGAAGCGCTGGGCTGGGCACCAGGCTTCTCCATCCGCCAGGGCAGGAGCTCCTGGGAGGGTCGGGAGGGTCGGGAGCCTGGGTAGGAGGGCTGCAAGTCAGGAGGCCTGAACCCAGGGCACATGGAGTCCTCGGGCTGCAGGAGGCGCCTCCTCTGCTGTGACCAGGAGCTGTGCTGCGGATCCCAGGTGAGATGGATGCTGTGCATCCTGCCCAGACCTGGACACTAGGTCTCCACGGAGCAAGAACACACCGAGGCTTGCTGTAACAAAAATCATTTATTCCGCACCCTCCAGAGCGTGGGCAGAGTGAGAACCAAGCCTGTGTACAGTGCCGTCCTCCCCGCGGGCCCTTCAAGCCTCCATCCCCTGGGAAGAACCCCAGAGGACCCTCCCTCCCTGTCCTCAACCCAGCACCCTTCGCATCCCAAGGGTAGCATTGATTTTGGAGACAAAAGACCCACCTGAGTGAAGGGCAGAAGCCGAAGCACTTCTTCCCCTCACCGCTAAGCCCAGAGCCAAGGCGCTGCAGACCCCACAGCCCACCACCAAGCAAGCCACGTACCTGACAGCCCAGCCATGTCACCCGCCAGCAGGGCAAGTCCACACCAACCCCAGCCTACACTCTTCTTGCAATAGATGCCCAGGCAAACCTCACCTGGGAAGCATGATTTCCAGAAGCTTCTAGACTGCCCCCCTCCACCCGGAGCCAAACCCCACAGGGGACTGAGGAGCTGGAGGCTGGGCAGGCCAGACAAGGTCAGAGGTGGTCCTTCCTTTTTAGGTACAAAGGCTCTTCATGTCCAGAGGGGAGAGGGGTGGACAGCGCCCCACTCTAGCCCACCCAGCTCGGGGGACCCTCCTCCGATGAGAAACCTTGGCAACTCTGGGCTCACTCGCCCCAAGTTAGGGCCAAGACCAAGCAGGAGCAATTGAGGCTTCAGCAAGAATGGAGCAGGACTTCAAATAAGCTGAAAAACAGGAATTGGGTGCTGAGAGGTCAGGCTAGGTTCCCTCCCTGTGCCCCTCAGAGGCCACCCTCATGGCTGGCTGAGGGCTCTCCTTCCTGGCAGACCCTGGGGTTCATGGGAGCAGCTGTCTTCCCTCCACTCCCACCCTCCCGGCAGAACGAGGGGAGAGCTTGGGAGGGGACCCGATGGCACAGGGGCCAGAAGAGCCCAGTGGGTGGCAGCTCCCTCCCCCTCACAGGCTGGAGGTTCAGGCTGCAGGGTGACCCTTCAGGGCCTTCATCCTGGCCCGGAAGTAGGTGTACATGGCCAGCAAGCCCATGAAGGACAGGGAGTAGAGCCCCACGCAGAGGCTGACGTCCAGGTGGGAGAAGCCCCCTCCCAGCACCTGCAGCCACTGGCCTCGGCCTGGCCCAGCGCCGGCCTCTGGTTGCCTCTCGGAAAGGCTGGCCAGCTGCTTGGAGGACCGGCCCACTCGCCTCAGTTCCTCAGGCCAGGGCTCGGCCAGCAACACAGCTCCCGTATCTCGCTTGTTCAGACGTCGCTGCCCCTGGGGTGGCTCTAGTGTGTCCCCCTGGGGTGGCTCTAGTGTGTCCCCCTGGGGCTCGGCAGCATGCTCCAGAGCCTCCTGCCCCAGTGCAGTGCCACCCACTGCGAGGCCAGGGTGCAGCTCCCGGGGCCCGCTTGCCTCAGGAATCTCAGCTGGACCCTCGGGGACGGTGGCTACGGGAGACCCTTCAGCTTCAGCCAGCACAGGGCCCAGCGTTGAATTTCTGATCACCAGTTCCAGCGCTCCCATTCCCAGCTTTGGGGTAGCTGGCAAACTCTGGGTACCCCTCCGGGGGGCCGGCCCAGCTGGAGGGGAGTCCAGGACGATGTTTCTCCGGGAGAAGTGGACCTTGAGGAAGTTGAGGGTGGCACCCAGGTCCCACACGGGCTCCCTGCTGAGTTCGTTGTGGCAGACGGAACAGAGCTCGCGGGGCGGCCACTGCACCTTGGGGAACTGGGGGTCCTCACTGGGGGCACCTGGGGAGAGAAGCACAGGCGGGCGGGCTGTGACCCTGGGCCTGCCTAGGAGGCTGGACCTCCTCCATTCAGAAGCAGCTTCTGCACCTGCAAGAAGGCTGAGCAAGGAGGAGCCCTGGCCCACCCCTGCCCTGCCCTGCGCTTCCTGTCACTTGCCCCATGTGACCAGGCCCACCATCCCCCTTTGCTGACTTTGCTGTGGGTTTGTATCCCGGGCCAGACAGGAGAAAGGGCAGAAGAGTCGGAACATCTGCTGTGTACCCTCTGGTTGGTCTGCTCGTGTTTGTCTTTGTCCCACATTTTTCTGAAAATTTCCAAATTTTATACAGTGAAGCTATATTACTGTGTGTGTGTGTGTGTGTGTGTGTGTGTGTGAGAGAGAGAGAGAGAGAGAGAGAGAGAGTGTGAGTGACTGGGGATTGAACCCCATTCTACCTCTAAGCTACAACCCCAGACCTATTTTATTTTTTACTTTGAAACAGGGTCTAAGTTGTGGAGGGCCTAAGTTGCTGAGGGTGGCCACAAACCTGTGATCCCCTGTCTCAGCCTCACAAGTACTGAGATTATAACTGTGCACCACTGTGCTCAGCTGCTATATTACTTTTGATGGTTAAAGGGAAGATGTTTTGATGGTTTCAAGGGCAGCTGCACAGGGGCTTCCTCCACACCACAGCAGAGGGCTGTTGAGGGAGGGGCCACACGCAGATTCCCAGGGTCCAGCCAGCAGTCAGGTGAGCAAAGTGAGCACTGGTCTGTCCCTGCTGATTATCAGCTGGATCTGAAAGGACCCCAGCAGAGAGGGTGGGGGACCCCTTGCTTCAATCCCCAGGGAGGGGCCTCTGGCAGTGGTGGAGCCTGCCAAGGTCATGGGGGCTGGAGGGTCAAAGGGAGCACTTGGTGGCAGAGGAGGGGCCGGCAGGGGGAAGGGCAGGGGACAGACAGGCACGTGTCTTCTTTTCAGAGTCCACCAGGAGGCCCCAGGAGAGCTGCACCACCTGCTCTGTTCAGCTCTTTAACCTGCTCCACCCCCAGGTCACCCCACTCCAGGGCTATCATAGCCACTGTACCCCTCTCTCTCTCTACAGACAGGGCCTCCTGTCCACAGATGGCTCCCCACCACTGTCCCTGCAGTTTAATGTTTCGGGAGGGAACCAGAAGGGACGCTGGGAGAAGGCTCTGCAGGAACCAGCCCCGGCATCTCTCCTCTAGCCCACTCCATCACGAGCCCCTTCCCTGGGGGTGGAAAAGCCCAGCTCTCCTCCCTGTTAGTTTGAGTAAGGGACAGACAGCCAGAAAGTCCAGCATGGGGGGCAGGAGAGACCCCAACAGGCCAGAGAGGGGGGCCCTGGTGTAGGGGAAGGCAGCGATGGCCTTGGGAGACAAGGGTCTTAGTGTCACAACCTCAGGTTCCTCATCTAGAACACGGGTCTAAGGATAAGTAAGCATTGGTTAACAAGGCTGGCAGAGCACGTGAAAGGGCTCTGTGAGCTGAGGAGCACGGGGCGTGACAGCTCTGGCTGAGACCCCAGGCGCCCTGCGAACGCACAGGTGACTCCGCCTCCGGTGGCCCTCCTTACCTGCGAGGCGAGCGTTGACCCTGTTGTGGCTGGACCAGAGCCACAGGACCGCTTCGTTGGGGCTCCGCACCCTGTGCATGGACGCGGCGGCCATCTGTTCAAAGTGGCTGGCGCAGTCCCGGCAGCCGAAGAAGAAGCGCACGTAGTTGCGGATGGCCTGGAGCACCTCCTGGCCCGAGGCTGCGGGGAGAGGAGGCGCCATGCACAGGGACCGCCCGCCTGGCCTCACTGCCTCTCCCCTGCACGGGGCGCCCCACTCCCAGCCTCCTCCATGACGAGGGCCCTGGTCTCCTTGCCTACTTCTCCCCTCCCAGGGGCCACTTCAGAGGGGACCCCATCTCTCCCCAAACTCCTAAACCTAAACCCCAGTTCCCTCTCTCCTCCGCCGTGTGGGTCACTTACACCCCTCAGGCTCTCTGTGGAGAGGCCAGCAGGCCCGGAGCGCACCCACCTTGCCTGCCGCAGGCTCCCTGCTCCAACCTGCCTCCCAGTGCGCCTCCCCTCCCCCAGCACTCCTGGGAGCCCACAGTGCTGCACACCCCTGACCTTCTCCATCTGCCTTGGCTCTCCCTGCCCCGCTGGCTCGCCCAGGCCCTCTGGTAACTCCCCCCACCCAAGTGAACCAGGCTCCTTCTGAAGCGACCCCTCTCCTACTTAGCCCTCTAGTGCCAGGGCCTCGGCGCTGCCCTCAGCCTCAGCCTCGCTGGCCCCACACGGCACTCCTGGTGATGGCTGAGCCCTGAGCCCACTCAGCCTTGCCTCTGCCTCCCCAGCTCCATCGGCTCTGCATCTGCCCCAGGCACGCCCCCTCCTGCCTGCAGCTGTTCTAGAAGCCTCTGCCTCTCACCTCCTCCAGGGTTCCACTCCTATCAGCTCTCTTTCCCACATCACCAATTTCGCCCTTAATATGGGATTATTCCGAGTGGTTAAAAAAAAGTTATAATAACAAAATCCCTTCTCTGACCCAGTTACACCCCGCTCCTTCTGCTTATTATCTCCAACATCTTGCCTCCTAGCCTCTCTTCAGCCTAATCCAACCAGGCCATTATCTCAAGTACAGAGCTCCTGCCAGGGCGTCCTCACCTGGGCCCCCTCCAGCCGCACTCGCTCAGCTGGCTACTCTCTCACCTCCTCGTTTTCTTTCTTTCTTTCTTTCTTTTTGTGGTACTACCACTGAGCTATATCCCCAGCCCTTTTACAATATTTATTTATTTTTGGTACTGGGGATTGAATTCAGAGGCAGTCTACCTCTGAGCTACAACCCCAGACCTTTTTCTTTCTTTCTTTCTTTTTTAATAGGGTCTTGCTAAGTTGCTAAGACTGGCCTCAAACCTGCGATCCTCCTGCCTCGGCCTCCTGAGTCACTAGCATTATAGGTGTGTACCACCATGTCCAGCTTGGAGTTTTGTTTCGTTTTTTCTTTTTTTTTTTTTTGGTACTGGAGGTTAAACCCAGGGACATTCTACCTCTGAGCTACACTGGAGCCCTTTTTATTTTTTATTTTGAGACAGGGCCTCGCTAAGTTGCTGAGGCTGGCCGTGAACCTGCAATCCTCTTGTCTCAGCATCCCAAGTACTGGGATTGCAGGTGTGTGCTGCCACACCTGGCTCTTGGAGGTCCTCCAGAAATCATAACGTCTGCCCCTTCTCAGGCTCCTTTGCGGGCTCCTGTTCCTGGCAGGGGTCTGGATGCTGCAGGGCTCCATCCTTGGCACTTTCCTCTGCCTTCCCACTAGGGAGCTCATCCACTATTATATGCACGACCAAAGAGTTCATCTCTCCGTCCTGCACCTCCTGGAACTCTGGACTTAATTGTGCACATCTCTGTCCAGAAGCATGAGAGGCACGTTGATTCTGCCCTCTCTCCCAGAGCCTTCCCACCTGGAGCCTACCCTAGGCCCCTGCAACTCTGGTCTCAGCTGGCACTCTGGGCCTGACTCTACAGCTTCCCACTTGGCTGCCCTGCCGCCCCCAGCCCTGGAGCCCAGCCTCGACCCAGCAGCCTTTCCAATGCACCAATCGCACCATTCATTTGTGTCACTCTCCTGTGAAACTCTCCAGTGTTTTCTCCCAACAGGACACTCGGATGGAAACTCCCCCCTTTGCAAGGCCCCAGGCCTCCTCTGCCTGCCTCCCTCTCCAGCCTCGCTGTCCTCATTCCCAGGCCCCGCCACCTTGGCCCTCTTTTGATGCCACAAACACATCAAACTTGTTTTCTATATCTGCTGGTCCTTGGCTTGTCTTAGACTAAACTGTGTCCCCTCAAAATTCTTATGTTGAAGTCCTAAACCCTGGGACCTCAGATATGGCTCTATTTGGAGACAGAGTCTTTAATGAAGTAATTAAGGTGCAATGAGGTCACTGGGGTGGGTCCTAGTCCAGTGTGACTGGCATCCTCATAAGAAGAGGAAATCTGGACACAGACAGAGAGAGGGAAGGCCACGTGGAGACACAGCAGAAGGTGGCCATCAGCCTCGGATGGCAGCCGCCCCGCCGCACCGCATCACAGACATCCGTCTCTGGAACTATGAGACAATCAGAGCCTGCTGCCTGAGCCCCCAGCTGGCAGTATCTGTGTGTCACGGCTGCCCGCCTAAGACAGTCTGGAAGGTTCTCTTCCCAGATGCCCATGACTGCTTACATCTTTCCATGCGGATCTCAGCATGGGGCCCCTCCTCAGAGAAGCCCTCCCCAATTGCGCCCCTGCAGTAAACATTCTTGTCACTAGAATCCTCGCCCCTGGAGGCAGGGACTCTGCCTCACAGGCTGCTGAGTCCCTGACACCTACAGCAGTGCCTGGCACAGCGGAGAAGCTCTATAAACACTGATGGAGCGGCCTGACCCGTAAAGGTCATCGACGTTGACTTCCCCCAGGACTGGCCGTCCCTGTAGCTTGCTCTGCCTCTGGCAGGCTGTTTCCTCTGTGGGACGCTCCTCTCTCCAAGGTGAACTCCCACCATCCTTCACCCCATTCTGCTCCTCCAAGCCCCTGTCCTCCCCAACAGCACAGGGCCCACCTGCTTTACCCTCACCTGGGCTCTCGCATGCTGCAGGAGGCTCTCTGTCCACCCTGCCGCCCCCTCTAGTCCTCTGAGAAGAGGGACCGTCTATCACCTTTGTATCCTCCAAGCTGAGCCAGGGCCTGATATAAATATGGTTCCATGATAAATGTGTATGAACTGGACGCCCCTCCGCTCAGTGTTAAGAGCCGGTGTGACAGCATGGGTCACAGAGCACAGCTGTGGGCTCCGGGAGGGAACAGGGCAGCAGAGGAAAGTGTGCCTCCAACTTCCCCTGGAAAATTGCTTTTCAGTGGAAAACACAAAGGTTCAAAGGGCATGGCGTCAGCTATGCAAACGGAAATAGACATGGACATAATAGACTTTTTTTCTTTATAAAAGTATAAAAAATAGAATCAGAAATTTTTCATGAAGACTGAAAGCGAAGCAAGTTATAAGCCCCGACAAAGCCGGGGAGTGGCCTCAGGGCCCAGACTTTAAGGAGCGTCACCCCAGAGGCAAGGGAACACTGGGTGAATTCTCAAAGCCTTCCTGCTCTGGGACCGGTCCCATGCTGGTCATGTGTGGCCAGCTGACAACACAGGATCCCACTGGACCCCAAGACTGTCTGTGACCCGCCCCCTAAATATGGGCCCCAGGGAGCTGAGAGGCCCCGGACTTACCTGGCTCTTGTGACTGGTCCACGTTTTGCCGACTCGCCTGCACGGTCAGGAAGTGGAAGAGGACCCACAGGGAGCAAGGAAAGCCCCGGAAGTGTGGCTCGCTCCCCTGGCAGCCAACCCAGTTCACCTTCTTGGCAAGAACCATGTTCTGAGGGACACACAGAAGCGTGAGCGCATAAGGGGGAGCAGGAGGGCAGGGAGGCCGAGAGAGATGCTGCCAGGAGACCAAAGGGCAGCACACAGCCCCAACGCAGAGGAGCCTGCCCCTCTTCCTCACCTCGAAGGCGGCACTGCCCTCCCATCAGCCCCACCCCCATCCACGGTCCCACGGTTCTGAAAACCCGAGACACTGATCAAGTCACCCCTCATCCTAGCCGCCGCTCTGAAGCTAGGGGTCTGATCTGAGGTCCTGCCAAGCTTTGATCTCCTGCAAGTCTGGAAGGTTTGCACGTCTGCTGGCTGTGGAGCCCACTGTTGCAAACAGCAGTGTGGCGTGGCATGGCCTGGCATGGCCTGAGCAGGAGAGCTGCTCCTGGAGGGGCCAGCAGGGGGCGGTGGTGAGAACTCTGGTGTCTCACCAGCTTTTACTCCCAGCTCCACCACCACCTGGCACTCCAGGTCTCAGTGAGTTACTTAACCTCTCTTAACGGGGCTTCTTCATTTGTTAAAGAGGGAGGAGATCTACCTTCCACTAACTTATGAGGGTTAAAGGAGATGTGCATGTAGAGCTCAATAAGCAGCAGTTTATAAATTTTTATTTTATTTTGGGGGGACTGGGGATTGAACCCAGGGGCTCTACCCCTCTCTGAGTTACACCCCCAGTCCTTTTTTATTTTTTATTTTGAAACAGGCTCTCGCTAAGTTGCTGAGGCTGTCTGTCCTCAAACCTGCGATCCTCCTGTTTCAGCCTCCCAAGTACGCGGTTTATTAATTATTAACGGAAGGACCCAACCAAGATGGCGAGTCCCTCCTGAATGCAGACTGGTGAAGGTCAGAGATTACAGTGCCAACCCCTCCCATTCTCACACACATCAAGGACGGGGAGTTCCTCACTCGCCTCCAGACTCACCTCCTTCCTGCTGTCCAAGACAGCTTTAAAGAAATTGTAGGGAATTTTCCTTCTCTGTTGCCTCTTCAGCCAGTCGTTTACAGAGTGCAGGAAGTTCTGGACCAAGGGCTGGCCAGGGAAGTACTGTGGAGAAGAGTACGTAGAAGCTGGAGAGCGAAGCGCAATTCTGCCAGAGTTTCACAGTCCTGCTGAGGGTAGGGCGCTGTGCAGAAGTGGGCTAAGGCAGGTGGCCGGGCGTGGTGGCGCACGCTTGTAATCCCAGTACTTTGGGAGGCGGAGACCTGAGGATCCAGGTTCGCGGCCAGCCTCAGCTCTCTCTCTACTTAGTGAGGCCCTCTGCAACTTCGTGAGACCCGGTTTCAAAATAAAGTATAAAAAATAGGGCCGGGGGCGTAACGCAGAGGTAGAACGCCCCTGCGTTCAATCCCCGGTACCGCAAAAAAAAAAAAAAAAAAAGAAGTGGGCTAAGGCAGGATTTTCTAGAATGTTCCAAAATCACCAGGAAAATAGTCTGCCTAGGGCACAGAAGGGGGTCCTCACTACCTTTCTCTGGGGCATGTGGTAAGGTTAGAGGAAGGGAGTGGGGAAGCAAGAGACTCAGGGGGGCTGGGCCCCAAGGTCTCCCTGCTCAAGGATCAGGGTAACCCCCACTGCTGGGAGACCACCTCCAAGGCCATGCCATGCACCCTCTCTCCAGGTGGTCTTCCCGCAGAGCAGCTGACTGACCTCTCATTTGTATTCCTCTGGCTGCCAGTGGGGACAGGCCAGCCCAGGGGCTTAGAGCCGAGATCCAAATCCTGATGGCAGCTCCCAGTCGTCTGAGGAGCATGAAAAGCTGCTCTGACAACAGGTCAGCTCAAACCTGATTAGTATCAGCACTTTAAAACCACAAGGACTCCAGGGAGGAGATGAGTGTGTGCGTGTGTGCATGAGCAAACACACGGGTGGGGGTGGGGAGACAGCAGAGCAGGTCAGACACAGACAGAGGCAGGTGCTGAGGACAAAGACCCCGAGGAACTTGTGGAGAGAAGAAAACCAGGAGAGAGGAGGATCCTGGAGACAGGAATGTAACCAAACGGAAAAGCCTGTGACCACATCCAGTCCTCCGAGAAGGCCATTAAATATTCTTCTGGGCCTCCAGGGCTGGACACCTTCCCCAGAGCGAGAAGCGGCCGGAAGGAAGGCAGCTTCCGTGTGCTCCCTCCCCATCAGATTTACAGCGGACAGTCAGCATTTCTCACGCCCTTCGCTGTCATCCTGACTTGGCACCTTCCACCTGCCTTCTGAAGCCACAGGGTCAGAAGAAAGGATGAATTAAAGGGCTCTGGACACAGGAGCAGGGAAACCCTGGTGACCACGCGCCCCCCAGTGGCCAGTCCTGCCAGGCGCTCGCGGGAGAGCGCTGGAGGCCCAAGGCGAGCCCTCCCCGTGCGGCCCTGTGACCCCCGAGCACCAGGCTCACGGTGGTTAGGAGCAGGTTAGGGGAGATGTGGGTGCGAAGCCCACCCTGGGCCACGGGCTTCGCCTCTCTGGGCTGTCACTTCCTATCAATAAAGTGGAGAGAGTACTAGAACCCGGCCTGTGGAGCTTCTGAGGGGTAAAAGCAAGCGACACACAAGGAAAGGGAGCCACTTCAGGAACTGCTCCTCGGGAAGAAGCTACCCAGCAAGGCTTGGGCAGGAGCACTGGGGCCTCCGCTCCCACTGGGAGGCTGCCTTGTCCTCTGGGGCCCTGGCTTCTGGCAGGGATGGCTCCTTCCTCCCAAATTTCTTTCCAGATCTGACTGCAGGCCCTCAGCAGCCCCTCTTCTGGGCTGCTCAGCCTCTGCCCAACTCAGGTACTTTTTTTTTTTTTTTTTTTTTTGCGGTACCGGGGATTGAACGCAGGGGCGTTCTACCTCCGCGCTACTCCCCCGGCCCTATTTTTTTATACTTTATTTTGAAACCGAGTCTCACGAAGTTGCGGAGGGCCTCACTAAGTAGAGAGGGAGAGAGAGACAGGGAGAGAGAGAGGGAGAGAGAGAAAGACACGCGTGCGTGAGCTGAGGCTGGCCGCGAACCCGGATCCTCTGGTCTCCGCCTCCCAAAGTACTGGGATTACAAGCGTGCGCCACCACGCCTGGCTTTCAGGTACTTTTTTTGCGGTACGGGGATTGAACCCAGGGGCATTCTACCTCCGAGCTACATCCCCGGCCCTATATTTTATACTTTATTTTGAAACCGGGTCTCATAAAATTGCGGAGGGCCTCACTAAGTAGCTGAAGCTGGCCATGAACCCGGATCCTCCGGTCTCAGCCTCCCAAGTACTGGGATTACAAGTGTGTGCCACCATGCCTGGCCCTCAGGTACTTTTTGAGCCTCACTCACTCCTCAAATACAGGCTGCAAACATCCCCAATGTGTGGGGGTGGGGGGACAAAAAGCCAGTCCGTACAGCTGAGATGCGAGCAGCCTGGGAGGGCTCCTCACAGTGGATGCACCGGGCGGGGTGCCCTCCTCCTCTCCTGGGCTCCCCCTCACGGGTGGGCGGGATGACAGCACAGGGTCTCTAGATGGTTCCCTCTAATGCCCTGCCGTCTGCCCCAGGCCCAGCACTGGGGAGCCCGCAGCCCGCGGACCCCAGGGAAAGCCTCTCTATTATCAGAATGGCCTCCTTCCGCCTGGACCTCTCTGGGGGCCTGAAGCTGTCTTGCCTTAGGCTGCAATGTCCTTCACAGGGTCCCCTCAGCGTACTCGCCCTCACATGCCACCAAGCCAAGCGGGCTGGGACTTGGTGAGGTGGGGAAGGGGGTGAGGTGGGGAAGGGGGACAGATGCAGGAAGTTCCTGAGGAGAGGTACCCAGGGCTGAGGCGGCAGTCCCCCCCAAGGGTCCCAGGCATCTGACCCCCACCCCACTAAGTGGGGGGCCCTGGCAGTGATCTGGATCCAGAGGGGTGTGGCGCGGGAGAGGGGGAGGAGACAGAGAAGGAGCCAGTCCTGACCAGCACACCTCCTCCCAGGACACTCCAGAGGAGTGTGGAGATGGGAGGGCCAGGAACCCAGGTCAGACTGGGAGGGGAGACAAGAGTCTCAGAGAAGTGTCATCTCTTGGTGTCTCAGTGACCACAGCAGGGAGTGAGGAGCCAAGTCTGGGCCTTGAGTGGGGTGGAGGATGCAGGCGGCAGGGCCGAGGGACTGTCACTGAACAGCTGGGAATATCCCAGGTGTCGGGGCACTGGCCCTGCATCCCACCCACCTACTGCAGGGAATGGGGCCGCCGGCAGCGTGGGGCTGGTGTGGGCACGGCTGAGGCTGGAGGCGACTGCCAGGGCAGGCTGGGACCGCTGTGGGTCCGGTAGGTCGCAGACAGGCACGCTACCCCGTGGAGCCACAGAGACGAGGGGAGCCACGCCTTCTCACCTTGGCCAGCACTGCCACGAACTTTTTCAGGGCCATCAGGCGCTGCCCCTCCAGGACGGAGAACTTGCCCACTTCTATTCGCAAGATGTAGTGCAGCGCAGACTCCAGGTCAGCCATGTAAATCTTGGAGCTGAGGACCCAGAGGGAGGTAGAGGGAGGGGTGTTAGCAGGGGCTGGGGAGGAGCACTCATGGCTACACGGAGAGAAGAGGAGGGGTATTGCTGGTGGCCACAGAGTCCTATAAGTTATCACCAGGCTCTGCTAGTAACTTGCTGAATGACCTTGGGTGAATAACTTCTCTGAACGTTGCTTCCTCATCTATACAATAGGAACAATAACACACTGCTCACAGGTAGGCTGCTCAGAGGATTAAATAAACGTAAGCACAGATAGAAAGCCCTCGGCAGCCCCTGGCAGGGAGCAGGGGCTCCTCTCTAGCCCTAGAGCTGGCACCTCCTGTGACCTCCTCTTCAGCCATCAGTGGAAGGTTAAGCTTCATTCTCTGTTCTGAGCAAAGACCCCTAGGGACAAGTAGACCACCGTGCATGCACATGTGGCAAAGACCCCTAGGGACAAGCAGACCACCGTGCACGCACACGTGGCAAAGACCCCTAGGGACAAGCAGACCACCGTGCACGCACACGTGGCCCTAGGGACAAGCAGACCACCGTGCACGCATACTGGCTTCTGGAAGAGCTGGGCCTTTGTTAAAGACCAAGGCTGAGGACGGGTGGCAGAGGGGCAGCGGGGTGTGTGTTTCTCTCTGGGCAGATGTGCTCACAGCTTCCAGGCCTCAGCTGGGGCAGGCAGCTCTCATGTCCCCAGCCCTGGGGAGGGGCTTGGCACAGGGCTCCGATGTGAAGGGCCCCGGGGCATTGGCTGCTTTTCTACCGCCAGTTCTGACCCGGGATTGAGGGTGAGCTAGTTCTGTGGGCCTGGTCAACTCCATTTACCTCCCCGGCCCGTGACCTCACCTGTAGAATAAACAAACAGCTCTGCTCACTCGCCTCCTGAGGTGTAGAGCACCAACGAGGCCAGGCAGCAGGGCTGGCAGGCGACTCCGGCTTCCCCCAGGGCAAAGCCCCTCTGTGCCCCATTTTTGTGTCCTTGCGTCTCAGTTCACCTCTCCATTTTTGTGTTCTACCTCAAGGAGTGGCCTCATGACTGAATGCGATAATGTAGGGAAGGAGCCAGGCATGATATCAAATATTATATTTAATACTAAATATTAAATATTTAATATTTAAATTTATTTAATTAATTAATACTATTTATATTTAATTAACATTAATATTTAATATTAATAAATATTATATTAAATAAATATTTAAATGATGTGAATAATTGCAATTTGAATGATCATAATGACCATTCCCACCTCCTGGCCTCTCTTTCTTTCTCCCTCGATTTACTGAATGTCTCTCCATTGGCCTGTGCGGCCCTAAGTTCCCCATGCTAGAATGCAAAATCCTTCCTGAAACCCTTCTTGGAGCTTTCCCCCACTTCTCTCGTGCAGCCCCTCGTGGAGGCACCTTCCTGACCCTGCTCTGAGCTCCCTGGACGGACATTTCCACCTGGTAAGCAGCCGGTGCCAGAGTGAGAGGTCCACAGCTCCACCTCCCCGCCCAACAAGCAGGACATCTACAAGAGCAGGGCTGAGGTGCCTCCGAGGGAAGAGCAGCTTTCTCACGCTTACAACTGTGCATAGACACGGGCAACCTGAAATGTAGTGAGCTCCCCGACACCAGAGGCATTCAAGTGAGGCTGGGAACCTTTCCTGAAGGGGTGCTGCGAAGGGGGTTGTAAGCTCTGTGTGAGCAGGGACCACATATCTGCATTCAGTGCCTAGCACGGCTGGTACTGAAGAAATAACTGCTTGGGTGGGAAGTTGGTTAGGAGGCTTCAGAGTATCCTTCTAAGCCGATTCTACTTGCACTGGAGTAGAGGTGGCTTAAGTCACGTGGGCACCGGACAGTATTCCTTCCCCCGTGAAGGATAAGGTGACACGTCCAACAGTCCCCACACTCGGCACTAGGGCCCGCACAGCAGCCCAGATAGGCCACCAGGCAACTGCTGCACTCCCGCACAGCGAGGCTCTCCTGTGCATGGCCGGCAGCCGGGGCCCCCAAAGGCCACGGCCAGCTCCTAGGGTTGGGGGAATCTAGGCTCAGAACAGGTACTACACCCGTGCCAGGAAAAGGAAAGGGCAAGACAGCGTGAGCGGCTGTGACAGGAGCGGTGGGGACCCGTGAGAACAGGGCAGCCTTACCGGTCTGCAACTTTCCACACGGTGGGCGCCACCTTGTCTGCCGTGGTGGGTGCAGCTGTGGTGGGGGGCGCCTCCCTGGTGAGCCCAGAGAGCCTCTGCAGGTAGGCGGTGTAGAAGGACCTGGATTCCACCAGCCTGCGAGGGAAGAGTGCACAGGGAGGCAGTGGGCACCAAGGACAAGGCTCGGAGCTGGCCAGCGTCAGGGGAGGGGCAGGGTGGCTCCTCTGAAGGCTCATCAGGAAACCTCCCATCGCGGTTCCATCTTGTCCTTAGTGAGACCAGAGACGGCGGCCAGGCCTTGCTTCAGCCTCTCTGTTCTGCACACGCTATGGAAAGCCTCCTTGATGCTAGCCTGATGTGGGACCCCCATCTAGAAAAGCTGCCGTCTGGAGCACGCCTTGGCCTCCCTCTGGTGCCTGGGCCCCCCTCTGGGAATAGCGTTAATCCCATGGATAGGGATGGCCGGGTCTGACTCCCTTCCCACAGACCAAAGCTTCCCAAGGCAGCGGACCTCGAGGCAGCCGCCCGCTCACAAGCTCATCCACGGTATCATGAAGTGACCTCACTCCCCAGGAAGTCCAGGGAGTCTGATACTGATTTAGAAAGAAAAAACAAAACAAAACAAACATCAAGCCAGGCGTGGTGGCGCACACCTATAATTCCAGTACTTGGGAGGCTGAGACAGGAGGATCGCAGGTTCGAGGCCAGCCTCAGCAACTTAGCAAGGCCCTCAGCAACTTAGTGAGACTCTGTTTCAAAATAAAAAATAAAATAGGGCTGGAGGTGTAGCTCAGAGGTAGAATGTCCCTATGTTTAATCCCAGTACAACCGAAAAAAAAAAAAAGCAACACAAAGGAAATACCAGGAGTCTCTAAATACTTTTGATTTCTCTTTCTTCTAATACTGAGGTGCCCTCAAGGGCATGAAATGTCCCCTGAGCATAAACTTTCCGCCAGGAGGCCCAGGGGAACCTGCATCAGGAAGCGCGGCTTTCCAGGCCGCCATCCTGGCCCAGTGTTTATCGATGAGCAGATGGCTTGAGGCAGCATCGTCACAAACAATTTTCCCCTCCACCAGCTCCAAGTGAGGAAACAATGCCTCTTCTCCCCACCAGGACTGGCACTTTCCAGGCTGCCCAGAATCGAGCCCTCCCCGTTCCCCTGAGGCCATCACGCTTCCCAACTCCCTGACAGGCCTGCCCCAGGGCTGCCTGGCGATCTGGGCCAGGGTGAGGGTGAGCGGCTGCCAGGCCCGGCCTTGGTTCGGGAGGCGCTGACGGCCCCAAGGGGCAGCTCACTGGGCACCTCAGGCCAGCCTGACCACCCTGCCCTCGGGCTGCTTCCTGCGGGGCCAGGCCGACATCAATCATCTGCCCAGAGAGGGCACCGAGCCCATCTGGCGCCATTTAATGGGCCATTCAATAGCGGAGCCTGACAGGGGCTGAGGCCGGCCTGATTGCTTTCTCTGGCATTTTGGAACGGGCTATTGTCTGGTTCCTAATGAACTTTTCTGCAATTAGAAAACCAAAGGAGGGAGGGTCAGGAATATCTGAGTCCTTGCCAGGCCTGGAGCCTGCCAATGAGTTTGTTTGTGGACACAAGAGGATGGGGAACGTGGCCGGGCTGGGTGCAGGTGGCAGAGAAGCAATTGGGGCTGATGCAGGACCCCCTGAGCTGCGGAGCTGGAGAGCCCTGTCCCCCACAGAGGGACAGACATCTGCTTCTCCTCTAGGGGTACTCCCCTGTCCTCAGAAAAACTCCAGGGAGGAAGAACCTGTCTGCCAGGGCTGTGGCCTCTAGGCAGGGAGGAGGGAGGACTGGGGCACTGCACTCACACGGGCACCCGGGAGACGGAGCCATTCCGAAACAGCAGGTAGCAAGACGGGAAGTCAGTGACCCCGAACTTGCTCACCACGTCGCCCTCTGTGTTCAAGACTCTGCGCACCGCCATGCCGTGGTGCTGGGACAGGTCCAGTGTTACCTGCAGAGACAGAAGGACATCTGGGGGGCCAAGCTGTTGGGGTAGACGGGGCCAGAGGCCGAGGTCTGGCTCAGGCACCAGGTGGCAGCTGTGCTCTGTCCAGACTCAAAACCTTTCAAAGAGGAGACAGACCATTATGATAAATGAGACTTGTGCCACCAACTGCATCCAACCCCCAGGTAATAAGTGCCCAGCACCACCCAAGAGGAGAGGCCTTGGAACTGTGCAGAGCACGCACCTTGCCCGAGGGCTGTCCCAATGGAAGATCATTTTCTTGCCAATAAAAGCAATTGTAAAAAGCACAATAAAATGTGGCTTTTTTTCTCATAAAGTTTTCTCACTCTGAACTACATAATGATGTGAGATTACAATGCACCAATAAAATTATTTTTTTAAAAAAAGCTTTTATCAGCCAGGTGTGGTGGTGCACACCTATAATCCCAGTAATTGGGAAGCTGAGATAGGAGGATCACAGATTTGAGAATAGCCTCAGCAAGGAGTAAGACTCTCATCAACCTAGTGAGACCCTGTTTCAAAATAAAAATAAAATAGGGCTGGGGGTATAACGCAGAGGTAGAATGTCCCTGAGTTCAATTCCCAGTACCACAAAAAAAAAGCTTTTATTTATATTCCAGGTCAGAAAAATATACTTATCAGAGGTGATGATTTTGTTTTTAGAAAGAAATAAGGGAATTATTAGCTAATATTTATTATGTATTATGTATAGATTGCCTCATTTAATCTTGAAAGTAACACTGTACCAGGAAGCACTGTTGGGGTAATACCCTATGGCTGCCAGTGTGTGAGTCCCAGCTTCCTGGGAGCAAACTTTTCCCCATGACTCTATCTCCTTACTTGCATAATAATGATAACAATAATACCCCCACCAATTTCAGAGGGCTGTTATGACGACTGCATATGTTAATTTTATAAATATGTTTGTAACAAGAATCAACACACAGTAAGTATATACATATTTATTTTAAAAAAAAAACTCACCGGGCGTGGTGGCGCACGCTTGTAATCCCAGTACTTTGGGAGGCGGAGACCGGAGGATCCAGGTTCGCGGCCAACCTCAGCATGCATGTGCGCGCGCGCGTGCGATGTCTCTCTCTCTCTCTCTCTCTATCTCTCTCTCTCTCTCTACCTAGTGAGGCCCTCCGCAACTTTGTGAGACCCAGTTTCAAAAATAAAGCATAAACTGGGCATGGTGGCACACGCTTGTAATCCCAGTACTTTGGAAGGCAGAGACCGGAGGATCCGGGTTCGCGGCCAGCCTCAGCTTTCTCTCTCTCTCTCTCTCTCTCTCTCTCTCTCTCTCTCTACTTAGTGAGGCCCTCTGCAAC